>ML811490.1:102195-128167 GCA_009831015.1 Picea engelmannii
GTTATGCTTTCTTTTGTTAGAGAAAACCATTACTTTCGTTTTACTAATATTGACTTGCATCCCCACCCTTCTACAAAAATGCTCAAGGGAACATAAGTGCTCTTGCAAACCAAGAGTCGATTTAGCAATCAATATAAGGTCATCTGTGTACAAAAGAAGCCATATAACGAACTTGCCCAAATAGACACTGTCACCCCCTTGCGAATTTAGCCACTCTTCAAGCTTGTCAATATATAACCCAAAAAAGATAGGAGACAATGGGCAACCTTGCTTCAAGAATACTATGTAGTGGCTTGAAAACATAGGGTGTATTAATCCACATGATGATGAAGCCAATACCATTTACTTAGATAAAGGAGTGTGCATGTGGCATGTCACCATAATATATAACACAATCTTTTGTAAGGCCCATTGGTGAGAGCGTGAAAGATGATGGGAACAAAACATGGAAGACATATTATAAAAGA
Source organism: Picea engelmannii (assembly GCA_009831015.1). Lineage (NCBI taxonomy): Eukaryota > Viridiplantae > Streptophyta > Pinopsida > Pinales > Pinaceae > Picea > Picea engelmannii. The sequence goes on from ML811490.1 coordinate 102,663, forward strand.
TTTAGCTTTTGGAGTCATGAGATATATTACATTCATAACCATGAAAAAGGCATAATCTTATAAGAGTATCTTGGAAAAGAGAGGCATAATCTTATAAGAGTATATTGTAAAATAGAGAATGTGTATAAAATATGCCATGACTTTTTAATGAGGAGTAAGTATAATATATAATAATATATTTATTTTTGAAAACTTGATATGATATGGAGAGAAATCTTAAAGGTTATGAGTGAGATTATAGAAAGGTTAAGAGTGGGGTCAAAAGGGGTAACATGTCTTTTGGATTATAGGTCAAGAATCATGATAGTTTTGGTAAGAACCTTGCATCAACAACATGTAACAAACTTGTTTCCATGTGAATGATTATGTAACTTTCCTTGAATGCATAGCGGTAATTCAGTGTGAGCGTGCAATACTTTGCGCAAGTGAGTGCGAATAAGGCGGGCACATAGATCAACAATGGTGATATCAAAGTCTTTGGACATGTGTGTTTTTGGCGAAAATACGGCGTGGATAATGCAATGAGTGAGTAACAGGTTCTGCTTAGTAATAATTCAAGCGTCACAACAATTTCACTTACGAACAATGTGTCAATATAGCGAGAAAAAGTGAAACCTCCTGCAAGTAGTGTGACTGGAGAGGGAGCCTAGCAATGCTTTGCCGGCTAAGTCTTGTTGACAAAAATCATCGTCAACAGTCACCTCGATTTTCCGCTCTTTGAAATTAAAAAAAAAATGATATCAAGAAGAAAGAATTTGTGCACTCTCATCATCGCATGGTGTATCCCTCAGTCTCAGCTTCGTCCTGCATTTTGTGGAACCAAAATCCAAGTCCATATGCCCAAGATACTCATGAATTTTTCTAGAAGTTTGAAAAAGATATTGCAAGAAGAACTTCGAAGAATGAAAAACAAATTGAGTGTTGTGCCCCTCTTCCCCTCTCCTCTTCTTCCATGTGCAACACTTAGTCTTTTTTATCTTACATTTCCCTCTCCTTTCTCATCTCTTCTCATACTTAGTCAATTTAATCTAATCAATTTAATACTTTCCATCTCCTCTCCATCATTTTAACACTTTCCATCTCCTCCCCATCTCCATACTTAGCCATTTTTCTACCTTTCATTCTTTACTCTCCTCTCCATACTCTTCTCTTACTTAGTCATTTTTCCACTTTTCATTCCATACTCTCCTTTCCTTAACCATTTCTATGTTCATATTCTCGTTTTATTTTCTTTTCCATTTTCTTTTCCATTTACTTTTTCTTTTTCCTTTTCTTGTTTTCTTCTTATTTTCCATTTTATTTTTCTATTTCCCTTTCTTTTTTTCTTTTCCCTTTCTTATTTCCTTTTTCATTTTTATATTCATGTATTTATTTCCATCATTTATTTTCATATTTTGTGTAATTATTTTCATACTCCTTCCATATTTCACGAAACTCTTCCAACACTTAGTCAAATTTATGAGTTATCACGGGTCCACGAGTCAATGATCTTTACGACTCCTCTATATACTATGCCCCTTCGTCCAACCGATTCTCAACACTTAAAATTTTTACCACTCTTCTTACTAAGTCTTACCAAGCTCTGCGGTGATTCTTAAGACAGATTCTCAACACCTATAATTTTTACCACTCTTCTTACTAAGTCTTATCGTGCTCCAGGGTGATTCTTAAGACTCTTACCATACTTTTGATTCATTCAACTGATCCATTTCTTTCTTATACTATAGTTTATAGTCTTTATGATTAGACATTTTCACGACCTCTGTTACCATTAATTACCACCTTACCTACCTATGCATTCATGTAACCACGTGAACTCCTCATATTATCTTAATATTATTTCTCTTTTCCTAAGTTTTCTAGGCACATCTCCAAGTGACACGTGGCAGGTGACTAGGCGGTGATCGGACGTGACGTGTCAGACATTCATAGGTTGATTGGGCAATGACTAGGCAGAGATTGGGCGACCAAAATATTACTAAAATATGATTTTTTCTAAGGCACAAAGAGTTACACCAAGACCTCCATAAACTCCTTTACTTCACATGAATTATTTGAAAAGAATTTACATTATAAACACTAATGCTTCATCCACCACAATGCATGCGGGACTAAAAAGGGTGAACTTAAATCAAAGGCTAAGATTGATCCATGAATTAAATGGACGGTTATTGAGAAATGATCTTCCAGAGTTTATAACTCATGATCCAGAGGTCCATTTTGGGCAAACCATACCTCGATGGAAATTTATTCAATAAGGAAGACAATGAGACAGAAGATACACAATACAATAGAAACACAGATTTACGTGGTTCACCCAGTGTGGGCTACGTCCACCAGAGAAATTGTCAGGTCATTCCTTTATTATTATCCAGCAAATGAAGGGATACAACCTACAGCAAAACCCGTTGTAACTTCCTCTTCTTTCTCTCACAGTATCCTCTCTCATAATACAATACTCGCCATAATGCATAGCCACAATACATTTCCCTCGTAACAGAGGGTTGCCTTCTAGGGAAAAAAACCCTAACATAATTTCTACCGTTAGGTCTACGACCTTATAATGAACGGTTCATATTTACAATGAAATTACAATATACATTTACAAGACAATTTTTCCTTCAAGGGCTTTGCCCCCGAACCCCCCAGACCCCGCAGAGGGGGTACCCCCCCTCTACACTCCCCCGCGTGGAAGAGTGTACATACTTCTCGGGTGTAAAGTCTTCATGGGGTATAAACATGGCTAAAAGCAAGGACCTCTGAATCAAGAACATAATCAGGCTCCACAACCAACAAATTTTTCTATAATTCTTCAAAAAAATAAAATATTAGTCAGCTCACTTTTCATGACTTGTTGAGAAATTTGTTTGGAACCTCGACTTCTCGAGGCTATAAGTTGAGATCTAGAACTTCAAATTTCATTCAGGAGGACTCGTTGGAAATTTGGGATGATGAATAATGTTTCTAGATTGGTTTCCATGGTTGAGAAGTCATTTATCATGTTCAAAAAATTAAAACACAATCCACTTTTTTTAAAGAGTCAACTTCAAGATTCGAAAATAAAAGTTTATTAAATAATTTTTATTAAAGGATTAAGTGGGTCCCTGTAACGTACCCAGCCACCCACAGGTTGGTTTACGCCACTTAATCTAACTGCAACACACTCAGCCACTCGCAAGTGAGGCACGCTACAGTCGAAGGACTCAATTCATAGTGACTTATCTCAATTCGAATCACTTTTAAGTTAATTAAGAGGCATGAAAATCACATGCATAAGACAAGATCCATGCTACAACATAAAAGAAATAAACAGCGTGCCATGCAAAGAAAATAACCAGCAGACAGGCACATTAAAAATACATATCTCAGAGATAATTAAATACATAGTAGAAATAAACATTACACAGAAAACACAGAGAGCACTTATCTTTGCAAGTAAATGTTCACCAACTAGATGCAAACCAAGGACGTTCCTCCCAACCATATACATTGTTGTTCTTTTACTCTCAACAACAGGTCACCCACAAGCCAGGGCTATGAATCCATAAGGATGGGTCCTAGGCCAAGTCTAAACACACAGCAATTGGCTAACTAGCTCTCAGGTTTCCCAACCTCACATAAAATCCAAATTTCTAGGTCTCTTTCCCCCTCGGCCTGCACAACCCAAAGAAAAGAACATCTTTCTTTGCCCTGCAGTCCCTCAGGTTTTCCCACTTGTCTTCAGGGCTCCAGTGCTACTAGTCAGGAAATCTCCCTACTGGAAACTCCAAGGATTATCAGTTGTGGACAATTCTATATGAACTGCCATTGAGCTCATGCACACGAGCATCGATTCCCTCCTCTTCCATCCATTATATTACATCCATTTAGAAATGGCTCTCCTCTTCCAACCATTTGTTTCCATGCTCAGCCCAAGAGCACACAAAATAGCCAGAATGAGTGAGGAAAAATGAATAAGAACAAGGGAGCAAGGGGAAGAAGACGAACCAAGGGAAGAGAGACCCCCAACTTCACCCAAATCCACCCTCATGCATCCATTTGTATCCATGCTCAGACCAAGAGCACACAAATTCAGCAAGAATGAGGCTCCTAAAGATGAAAAAGTGAGAAGGGTGTACAGTGAATGAATAAGAACAAGTGAACTCCCAAACAAACCAAAGATGGGTTTATATAATTACTTGGAAATCAAGAACCACATGGCCTCCCCCAAGAAGCTCATGTAACCCCTTTTCTCCACAAAACCAATGATGGTTAAACAAAATAATAATAAAAATACTTAGCCCCTCAAGCCCCCTCTCTCGTGGAATCATAGCCCCCTATCTCTTTTGTCCTTGTCCATCTTGCAGCCAGCGTTGTATTTTATTAATGTATATGAAGTATTACATTTCATAGTAACTCTAGCCCATTTTCGACATTACCGTCTCACCAACCTAAGTCAAAATTACATAATACATTACAATTCACAAAGGTTAAAACTGGGATGTTACATCCCCCTCCCCTTATTTTGGCACTGTCCTCAGTGAAAAACACTATTTCAATGTTATTAACATTACAAATCTAGGCTCTTTGACCTTAATCTGCATAGGCATTCTGGCCTAAAACTAAACATGTATACGTAGGCATTTCGACCCAAAACATCTATAATGATCTTCATAATTTATATTTATGGAAACAGTTATAACCAACAAGCTCTCCTTCCCTCTCATCCCTGCACAACCTAAATAAATGAACCCATTTCTATGTCATGTAGTCCCCAAGGTTTTTCCACTTCCCTCCAGGGCTCCAGTGCACTCGTCCAGGAATTTTCACAGTTGCAGCTTCCAGAAATCCAGCTGCAACAAATCCATTGGACTTTCTTCATTCTATGCCCTTGTCATTCAGTTGCTCCAGCATCACCTTCTTCTTTTCCCTCATAGTCCGGTACTTTTCTAGATCCTCAACATTCATCATTTTCCTACAACATTTCGAATCAACAAGCATGTCAATTCAAAATTTTTGTGCATAAAAATATTTATTTGGTTCATAATTTAAGAGTAAATTTTTCATAATTCAGTACAATACTTATCTTTGTGGTTCATGGAGCTGCATCCATATGGTTGTCTTGTTAACTTGGCTCACTATTTTCCCTTGGCATACCCATTGTGTGCATGATCTCAATCAATATTTTACAAGAGCTATCAAAGTCTCCTCTTTCTTGTGGTCATTCACCTTCCAAGCCCAGGCTCAGGCATCCCCTTCTCTCCTATAAAGTCCCTCAGGCGATCCATCTTGCCTGACCAAGGATTTCTCGCGCAAGAAGATTTCTAGGGACACGGGGTTTGCATGTCACGACAATAGCCTTTTTTCATGCTTTCCATCTAGCATATCCAACATCGCATCTGTATTATACACTTACATTCATCATGAGACATCATTATAACTATTTTCAATCATAAATGTCAAATCTGTTTTATAAAGGAAAACAAAATTTTCCAAGCATGATCTTTATGCTCATAATGTTTTGCCTATACAGTTGTAGATATCAGTCTTCCATATGGATTACACCCCTGCCATATCCAAGACCATCCTACCTGCAATTTCTTCAACTGCATCAGCCAAAACAATTCGTTAGTAATCTATTAAATTATAATTCCCAAAACTGTTTCACATAGGAAATATAAAATTTCCAGACATGAGCTTTTGCTCATAATAATTGATTCTTGCGACAATAGGCATTGGTCTTCTTTATGGGCTTACAAAACTACCATATCCAAGTCACTTTCTTCCTGCAATTTCAACATTCCTCAGCCAAAAAAATTGTCAGTATCTCATGTACAAGATATATATATTTTCATGGTAACGATTCAAAACAAAATCACAAAGTGATCTCAAAGTTGTTTACAACTACAATTCAATCACTTCTAGTAATCCAACTATCAATTGGAATGAACTCATCATTACATACAAATGTATTATCAGCCAATATTTTCTTTCTTTTATCCAGAAATATTTTTATCACTATGTCCCCTCAACAGAGTTTTTCTGTAATTTATCATTATGTAGATTCTTTATCCTGCAACTTTCTTGTTGTGATATCTAACAGTTCCTGAAGGGTTTTCAACTTCATGAGTTAGCAATACTCACATCATTTCAGTTGTTAGCATAATCATTTATGTGTTATATAATATCTACATACATTCACCCCATTGCATTCAATAATTCTTGTAATATCACTTGTAACATTTTTAATAGCTCCAAAAACTAATCTTGGAATTGTATCAACAACAATCCAATCACCTTCAGCTAGTATTCATATTAAATATAATGCATCTATCCATCATTACATATTTTCAGTACCACGGGATTTTCATAATGCAACAATTTATTACTAAATAAAATAACAATCAATGTGTCGATACCCATGGCCAGATCTATATAATGCATCCATGCATTGCCTACATAATACCACATAACTATGTCATTCATTCCACCACGATGAGTTGGAAGTCTTGGCTAACGCATCAACACATCATCCACAAACTTCCTATTGCTTGTCTAACTATTTGGATACCTTCCTTTTCAACCCAAACACAACACTAAGAATATAATTCTTAAGTGCTCTTCAATGTCGGAAAAGAGGTTGAAGTCCAAACATTAGTTATATAGTAGATATCATTGAGCACTCACATAGCACTATAGCCCTTCCATATCCAACCATATTATGGTCTCACACATGACTAGCTCTATGGATATTCATTGTTATAAAAGGAGTATGTCTCTTGAATTAACCCAGTCATGATCCCATAACCAATCATAACATAATATGAAACCAACATTTTATCTAAATACATTCTACAATCAATAACATTTACATACTCTAGGCACTAGGCCATTACATATCAATTTAAATATTGAAAATTAACTGAGGGAATTCTTACCTCAATCCCCTTCAACATGTATGCATAAAAAAAAAACTAAATGCATACCTTCCTGGTTGTTATCAACCTACTTGTTGCTATCTAACCAATTGATATTTGTAGAAGCTCGCAGACTTCTTCCTGCATCATTTTGATCACCATTTCTTCCACCCTAATGGGTCTTCACCTAGATGGAAATCATAAGAAACATCAACATCCACAGCTTTAAACCTGCTATATCATTTTTCCTGAATACATAATCCATCATTAGTCATACTCAAACATTATTTCATAATAATAGACTATTCTATGTTCACAAGCATGTTATATGCATATCCAAGAATGTGCAATTACACATCAATATGAACCAAGCATTTACTGTCAGCATGCCTACTAATGCATATGCATTTTAACTTCATTGTATGCCTCATGCACTCTAGTGCATTTCTTTTTTAATTCACTTATTTATCTATTTATGTTGTAATTAGTTGTCATTGAACTCCTTCATATTCTTGTTGCCTTATGTGATTCCATTATGCTCATCTGCACTATGGTTCCCTGGTCTGAACACTTTCCAACCAAGTTCCACTTAGCCATTCTGCAATCCAACCAATGTGTTCTATTTTCAGCAGCCTCTCCTAGGCAGTCATATCCAACTTTACCTTTATGAAACATTCTAGCACCCTGGAATGAAGTAGCTCAAACATTCTATCACTCCACTACAATGTTCTTAAATCAAATAATATTACTCCTAGTTGTCCATTAGGTTACTTCATTAACCTTTCCCTGTGAAACCATACATTTTGTTGAGTTGGGAAAAAGGTATAAATATCCTCCTTATTACCATGGTTTATGATATATTCTTGATTGACTTTTCTATTAATTAGAAGTAATTAGGAAAGAAAATGATTAAAAATTCTTCTAGAAATGTTACTGAATGATATTAGATAATTTCTGAATTTCGGTTTGAATTGTTTGATTTTATTGCATAAAATGGACAATTGTTGTTACCTCAAGATAATTAAAGAGATCCCGAAGATACATACGCCATTAAAGATCGAAGGAATCAGGCGCAAAGCAGTTTAGAGGGAGATTGACTCTTTATTTTTTAATCTTTATAAATAGTAAAAGCAATCTTGAGGATCTCTCGATCCTCAGGATAGCTTAATTCACCCATGTCACTGTAATATATAGAGGGTGATGAACAATAGAGACGCATCGAAGAAATTCAATCAAATATTCAAATCTCTGAATTACTCTGCACAAGCAGTCCATTGTAAATGATTTACCAATTATGGAATTAATGAAAGCCTTGAGCGTTTTAATCATCTTTGTGTACTGATTTTTTAGCAGCAGTACCTTCTGAAGATCGTGGGCCCAGTCAAAAGGAGTTATTGTCTCAATCTATAATCGTATCAATTTCATTTCAGTCCTGTGATTTAAATTTCTTTGCAACAGTAAGATAAATTTGTGAGTGTGTTGATTCTTCTATGAATTGGTTATGTTGTTCAACTACAGAGGATAGATGTTTCATCTGAATATTTGCGATTGTTGTTCCATTTCCAAGCACTGTTAGTTTATCGTTTGAGAATTCCTTTCATTTTCGCATACATTGTTCTTTTTATCAATTTCGCATTTGTTGTTCCTTTCGCTTAAATTCACATTTGTTGTTCCTTCTCAATTTTATAATACTTCGTTGTTCTTTTCCAGAAAGTTAGATAATCATTGATAGATTGATTTATTAAGTAGATTAAATTACTGTTTCTTAGCTAGATGAATTCAACAAATTGATTAATGTCTTTGATTCACAACATGTTATTAATTAGATTGCAATTATGTTCAGTGAGTTATCAGTTTCAGTTTCATATTTTTCCATAAATGAGTTTTATTATTGCAGTAATTTAGATAGACTCATATTTGCTTTAACTAAATTATCTACACGATTTAAACCTCTATCGATATCTGCATAGACTTTGTTGACATTCTTGAAAGAGAATACGAATCCTTGGTTGATAAATTAATGGAAGACTAAGGTTGTTTTCAGGACATATTTAGAGCCGAACATTTTGGCGTCGTTGCCGGGGAGAATGTCAAAGATAGTATAGGTTGCATCTCTGGAGGATGAGTTATTGAAAACGGAAGGTAAGAACCTGCGTAGGAAACAAGTAAAATTTTTGTGCCAACACCTACCTTTAGTTGACGCATAGAGGTTATATAGGTGCATAGAATTTTTGTCTATGTGTATGACTAAGAAGAAAGAACCTGAAAAATCAAAACCCCCACCAAAGACTACAAAACCCCAGGGCCCGGTGCCCCCTAGAAGGAGAACTTTCATAGAAGAAATAATATGAAAAGTTGAATCTCAAGCCTCGGTTAGACCTCGAAAAGGTTCTACATGAATCCCTCACGAGGCAAATTCACCAACTACAGCTCATGTTGAGGTTCATGGCGGAAATGAAGGGACTGAACAAAGCTTCCAAAATACACATACCCCACCTCTCAGTCCTTTAGACGAGGGAAATTCTTGTAATTTGAAAGAAGGAGAAGGGGAAACCAGTGGAGTTGTTGAGGTAGACCTACCACCACCCGAACCTAGATCTCCCGTGGTCCTGATAGGATAAGGAATACTTGAACTCCCAAATAGAGGTAGCGCGATTAAGTCTCCCAGAGGACCAAATAATCAACCACCCCAAATAGAACACCCAGACCGAGAAATCCCTAAAGGCTATTGGCATATCTTTGGCCAAATGGCACAGTAAAATCCACCGCGACCCCAGACTTCCACTTTGGAATATCCTATAGTTGATCTTATTGCTAATGCCCCAATGAAATCCATTCCATTACAATCTTCCAACCTTCAACGGATTAATCTCAGAGGACCCTGATGCGTTCTTATTCGAATTTGATGTCATGTGTAAGGGATATGACTACACCATTGAACCCTAGAAACTGAAGCTATTCCCTTCCACTTTGAAAGGAGCATCTTTATGATGGTTTATGGGATTAGGGGGAGGAACTATAAATTCTTGGGATAAAATGAAACAAGCCTTCCTTACAAAATATCAAGACTACTGTAGAACGAGGGATTTAAAAGACGAAATCTTTCAAATGACTGCAAAAGAAAATGAAACACTAGAAGAATATGTTGAAAGGTTTCAATATAACTTGCAGAGATAACGTTATGGTACACTACCAGGTGAGGTACTTAAAGCCACTTTGATAAAGGGTATGAAGGATGAATGGGTAGAAACATTGAATTTAATGGGAAAATGTGATATTTATCAAGAAACATATGATAACATTATCCAATTGTGTATCAGATGCTCACGTGGAAGTACACAAACCAAATCGGGAATATGGGCTCCCCTCACCAGAAATAGCAACATTACTAGCAGGGGTGTCACCTGAGCAGAAGTTGGTAATCTTCTAGAAAAATTTAAAACAGACATTTTGAGTACTTTGACAACACAATTGGATGTTCTACAGGTTAAACATAAACAAGCAGAAGCAGAGCAGTCATTGGCCATATTTTGTCCACGATGGAGAAGAAATCATGGTTCGGGGGAATGTCCCTTGAATGTGGTTCGTATTTGCGTCATTTGTGCCAAATACCATGCGACGGAACAATGTCCATCACTACCAGGACTAAAGGTTGTCCTTAAAGAAGCATAAGATGAAATAGAACCAGTATGTATGATGGCCCAGCGTCGCCAATGGCAGACGCAACCACCAGGTATGCTACAAGATCCTTCTTCTTTCTTTTCTGGGCAGTATAATCAGTAGCATAATTCTGGAAACGCATGGTAGGGCCAACCATTTGCTAACCCCACCTAGCAGTCCCAGCAATATCCTACTGCACCCTAGCCAAATCAACCAGCTGCAAACCCCACCTGGCCAAATCAACCAGCTGGAAATCCCACCTGGCCTAACTTGCAATACCCTACCCCATCTTGGAAGAATTCAAATAATAACCCCTATCCTTCACAGTGGACTAACACAGCTGCTTAAGCCCCCAATTAAAATCAAAATTGGCAACGCCCCATGGGAATGACCAATCAACCCATGGGAATGGATCCTCAAGCTCAGCCCCACTTCAATTACCTCGGAACCCTCAACCTCAAATGTGCCATCAATTACCAGCTCAACCCAACCCAAATCCTAATAATAGACCAGCCCAACTCATGCAAATTGTTGAGAATTTGGAGGGTGAAATCAACTATGTAGGGTGCAACGAATCCGGTTGAGGTCAGGGCGTATAATTTCTCCTGAAGAAAGTAACATTCACCAAGAACAAGAGAATGAGAATAATATACAACCAACAATAAAACCATTGATTGTGGTCATAATAGAAGAAGAAGAACAGGGGGAAAACATAGTCGAGCAACAAAATTATAATGAAGATGTAATTCCTCCTCCCCCGTTTCCTGAGAGGCTAATGATAGAAAAATTAGTTGTATATCCTAACTTCGATATCGTCGGGGAACTAAATAATCTATATGTTAAGATCCCACTCCTACAGGCTTTGCAAGACATCCCAATTTATGCAAAAACAATTAAAGAGTTATGTGAGAAGAAACATGTCAGGAAAGTTAAGAATCCATCAATTGTTCACATGGTAGGAGCTTTGTCTGATCTTATTCTAGGCAAGCAGGAGTCGGTCAAGTATACAGACCCAGGGAATCTCGTGGTAATAGTTCAGATACAGGGATGTTTTTTTCCAAATACACTAGTGGATTTGGGGGTAGCCATCAATATTCTGACCATCGAGACTTGTAATGTCCTGGGTATCACCTCCTTCGAACCTACTTCAATTATGTTAGAATTGGTGGATAGATCGGTGGTTAAACCAGTTGGCACATTACAAGATATAGAAATTTCGGTTGACTCTTTGGAATACCCAGCTGATTTCCTAGTTATCAACTCAAGAAGTAGACTCGATGGACACCCATTGATATTGGGAAGACCATGGCTCGCAACAATAGATTCATGCATAGGATGTTGCATGGGAAATATGACAATTGCTAGAGGAAGTGCTACAAAGAACCTCATCCTATATCCTTCAGCTAAACCGAGTCGGCCTATCACACATCAGCAGTTGCCACCATCCAGATATCCAGAGAAAAACCTACGATCTCCTCACATTGGAAGAATCTCTCGGGCTCAAAAACCAACTAGAAGATGATGTGATCAGTAGCTTCATTAACATCCCAGTCGTTATAAGAAACCCAACATGTCAAATGCTAAGAGTTGCTTTAGATAATGAAGCACGGGGAGATCCTTTGGAAGAATTGATGGAGCAAGATATTCCCACTATTGTTGTCCATAACAGCATATCAATTGAAATTGCACCAGGGAGGTTTCTGAATATTAATGCTAATTTGAATGAGCAACAACAACAAAAATTGATTCAGATCCTTTCTAAATATCAACAGGATTTTGCTTGGGAGTATCCCAACATGAAGGGAATTTATCCCCAACTCTGTACACATCATATCTATATTGAGAAAGATGTCCAACCCATCCGACATCCCCAACGAAGATTGAATCTTCATCTTAGGGACGTTGTTAAAGAAGAGTTGCAGAAACTGTTGGATGTAGATTTCATATATCCTATTTCAAACAGTCAGTGGGTCTCTCCACTAGTAATCATCCCCAAGAAGAATGGGAAGTGGTGGATTTGTGTAGACTATAGAGAACTCAGTAAAGCTACTCAAAAGTACCACTTTCCCCTACCTTTATTGATTAGGTCCTTGATACTTTAGCAGAGAAGCAGTTTTTCTCCTTCCTAGATGGATTTAGTGGTTATAATTAGATTCATATTGCTCCAGAAGACCAGGATAAAACTACATTTACATTTCCCTGGGGTACATTCGCATATAGAGTATTACCCTTTGGATTATGTAATGCTCCAGCTACATTCCAGAGAGCCATTTTAAGCATATTTTTTTATTTGATTAATGAAGGACTTGAAGTTTACATCGACGATTTCAGCCCTTATGGCAATGATTTTGATCAAGCTCTAAGCAATCTGGAGAAGGTACTGGAACGATGCATTGCTACCAGGCTATGTTTGAGTCATGAGAAATTACATATGATGATGACTGAAGGAGTGGTACTAGGACATTATGTTTCTGCAGATGGAATCAAAGTAGACCCAGCAAAAATAGAGGTAATCCTTAATCTGCCTACACCTCGTACACAAGATGAGGTACATAGCTTCCTTGGTTATGCAGATATTATCACAGATTCATAGAAAAAAATTCAAGAACAACTGCACCTTTACATGCTTTAACTAGTAATGTGGAATTTCAGTGGTTTGATAAGTGTGATGTTGTGTTTGCAGAACTCAAAAGATGGTTTCAACAACACTGGTGCTGAGAGGACCAAACTGGAAATTACCATTTCATATCTCTTCAGATGCATCAGATATCGCCATAGGCACTGTCCTTGGATAGGAAGAAGACAAGAAACCTTATGTTATTTATTTTGTTAGAAAAAATCTTACTCCTGCTGAATTAAATTACACAGTAACAGAAAAAGAATTTTTAGTCGTTATACATGCTATTAATAAATTTCGCCACTATATAACGGGCTATCCAGTTATTCTCTATACTGATCATTCTGCTCTTAAGTATTTATCTAAAAATCCAATTACTAATGGATGGGTTACTTGGTGGCTATTACTATTATAGGAATTCAACATCACCATCAAGGATCAGCGCGGAAGAGAGAATACCGTCGCAGATTTCTTGTCTCGCGTACCCAAAACAAATAACTCTTTGACAGTTGAAGACCAATTTCCAGACGAACACCTGTTCGTTGTCACTATTAAGACGTTGTGGTACGCTGATGTGGTGAATTATCTGGCATCTAGGAAACTACCATCACACCTATCATCAAGAGAAAGGAAACTAATCGTTCAACGCAGTGCACGGTTCACCTGGATTGGTGGGTATATTTTCCACACAGGGTCTGATCTTCAGTTCCGAAGGTGTGTATGAGATGATGAAATTTACGATGTCTTGAAGGCAGACCATAATGATCCCTGTGGCGGACATTTTGTAGATCGAAGAACTGGGCATAAGGTTTTACATATGGGTTACTATTGGCCCTCAATATTCAAAGATGCAAATAAATATGTCCAGGCCTGTGACAGTTGTCAAAGGATGGGTCAACCAGGCCAAGCTGATGAAATTCCCCTACAAGTAAAAAGTAGTAGCAGCACCTTTTGAGAGATGGGCACTAGATTTTGTTGGGCCCTTCAACCCAAAATCAAATCAGAAAGCTTATATACTAGTTGCAATGGACTATATGACCAAGTGGGTAGAGTCAGTAGCCTTGCCAAATGCAATGGAGGAAGTAGTCATTAAGTTTCTCTTTGAATTGTTTGTACGCTATGGATTACCCAGGGAAGTAATCACTGATGATGGGTCGCAATTTACAACACATAAAATTACGGCCACTCTACGCAATTATCACATTAAACACAGAGTTGCCTCCCCATACCACCCACAGGCAAACAGACAAGTGGAAAGTACCAATAAAGTCATGGATGCAATATTGACAAAAACGATCTCAACCAACCGTCAAAATTGGGCAGTCGAGCTTCCAAATGCCTTATGGGCCTATCTCACAACATGGCGTAGCACTACTAGCTACTCTCCTTATCACCCAGTCTTTGGCAAAGAACCTGTTTTCCGATTGAATTTGAGATCAAGACTCTAAGAATGGACCAAGAAATTGGACTGGATCTTACGGAGGCACACACACAATGCCTACAACAGCTCAATGAGTTGGATGAAGAATGCATGTTCACCCTTCAGCAACAAAGAGCTAGCTAGCGCGATAAGCATATCAATAAGAAATCCTTCCAGAAGGGTGATTGGGCGCTTCTCTATGACTCTCGATTTCAGGATTTTCCTAGAAAATTGCAGACAAGGTGGCTGGGGTTGTATGAAATCAATGAAGTTCATGATAATGTAACTATCACTTTAGTCTCCATCGACGGGTCTTGTTCTCCTTTTCTAGTAAATGGACATTGGCTACGACTCTACCATCAACCACTTTCAAAAGAATCCTTTTGCCAAGAAGTAAGTAATAATCCTACTATTCATATTTTAGTTGGCTGGGAAGGTAACCTAGCAGCTTCAGCTTCATAAAATTGTGACTTTTACTAGTTGTATATAGTTTTCTTTACAGATTTTGTGTTTTTTTACTTCCTAGGAAAGTCATTATAAAGAGTTTTGGAAAACAAAAACCAGAAAGGATGACTGAAAAATTAGCACTCTTTTATGTTCCTTATTCAAACTTCAAAATTGCACCTGTCTAACTTTGAAGATACAACAAAATATAAACCTTGTTTACACAAAAGATGAATATGTCATGTTCCGCAGCAAAAATCAGGCAACTACACTAAAAGAATGCGCAGTTGTAGTAAATAGAAAATTAATGTATGAAATTAACCATCCAATACTTCGATCATTGAATAAACCTACCCATAAAAATTGAATGAATTTAGTTGATGACTAATCAATCCTAGATTCCCTAAAAAAAAATTGTCTATGGGTGGTATCCAATTATTTAATTAGATGATTAAAAATGGAAAACCATCGTTGTCGTTCATCCAAATGTAACGACTGTCGTTCCCTTTGTATGATTGATGTTCCCTTCGTGGGTAGTGTCGTTCATTTGAAAGTAACGATTGACGTTCCCTTTGTTGTGATTGGTGTTCCCTTTGTTGTGATTGTCGTTCCTTGTTGTGGGTAGCATCGTTCAATCGAATATAACAGTTGTCGTCCCCTTTGTCACGATTTTTGTTCCTTTTTCAGGTAGCGTTGTTCATTCGAAAGGAATAGTTGTTGTTCCTTTCTCGGTTTCTCCTTATTAGCGTTCCTTTCCTTTGAAAGTCACGATTTTTCATGAACAACACGTGTTGTTGACATGTTTAGCCACTCCTTTGGGTATGACCTTCAATAATGAATTTTCAACAGCATCGCTTCTATTTATCATGATAATGATTTGTCATTTTCTTTTATGGACTATCTAGCATACTTGACCGAATTGTTTTTGGATTAATTTCTCCGAATTATCTTAATATTGTTCATAATCCTTAACCATAATTAGTTTCTTTCCCCTATATATATACATATACTTGAATGACAATTTTCCTTCATACCACAATAAGGAGTCTAAGGCACATTTTTACTTGGAATTCTTACACTTCTTACGCCATCCCTCACTCATAAGGAGTATATGAGCCTCCCTTAATAAAGCCTAAAAAAAAAATGGAAATGAAAATTAAATATAAATATAGAAAATAAAATTCTCCCACAAAGGATAGGGGGTCTCATCATGAGCCAACCTACCATGATCATAAGAGAATAACATAAGTGACATTCCCACTATGGCTACCACACCAGGGCAATGGCCTTTGGCATTTACCGTCAAAGGACAAGAGGTCTCATCATGAGCCGGCTTGTTCACTTAGGTTACGATCTGGTGAATGGCATTGTCATTATCTGGCTACCAAACCAGGATAGTGGCATTTTTGGAAAAAGATGATTCAAACTATTTATTGAGGATATGGGCTCATCTATGGGTTAAAAGGCAACCCTATCAAGGCTATGGACGTCTGTTGGCAGCAGTGGCTCTGACTGTGGTATGGAAGTTTATCTTAAATACGCTAAGTTTTTTTTGTGTGTTCCTAGACTTCCTTTCTTAACAAAAAGGCTATCATTCTAGTTATATTTAACACAAGGGAAAGTAAAAATGTTATGACATGTGGAATATTTATAAAACCTGAACAAATTTCGATTACTCGGAATATTTTTCCTTAAACATTTTTAAACATAGGTATTTGAATTTGTACT
This sequence comes from Picea engelmannii, assembly GCA_009831015.1. Classification (NCBI taxonomy): domain Eukaryota; kingdom Viridiplantae; phylum Streptophyta; class Pinopsida; order Pinales; family Pinaceae; genus Picea; species Picea engelmannii. The sequence goes on from ML811490.1 coordinate 119,428, forward strand.
TCCCACAAAAGAGTGATTATTGTTCATGATTATTGTTAAAGTGCTTTTTGAAAGTTATTAATGATTGTTCTCCCAGCGGCGGCGACGGCGTAGTAATTACCCCTCACTTGAACTACCTGCCATCATTACACTCGCACATATCGACGGTCAAGGTCAACCTTTTCATTTATCAGGGGGGCGTATATTATGCATGTTTATCGATAGATAATAATGATTACGATTTATGGGAAAATTCATATTTCTATATATATTTGTTGTTCTGTGATTTTTACCATTTCTGGTAATATTTTCTCACAAGCTGGTCTAACTAAGTTTGTTGCCAGAAACGATAGTTGTGCTGAATTGTTTGCAGAAGGCATGGGCGACCAAAGCATCTGCCGAGAGCCCACATTGTTGCAAGTAATCGACCAAGCAAGGGAAATTTTACATCGTCTAGGGTGGACAGAATACTTCAACATATTGCAGGGATATGACATAAATATCACACTAGCATTTTTCCAGAACTTACAGAGGGGAGTCTCAGTGATTCGAGACATACAAATTCTGGTCAGTGAGGAAATTATAGCAGAGGTAACAGGCCTCCCAAACGAAGGCACACAGTGGACCGAGAAATACACATCACTCAAGGAGGCTATGGAGTCCTTCGCGGAACCAGGAGAAGAACTCAACAAAAAAGGGAAAGGACTCAACCCCGCTGCTCTCAACGAGCCATGGAGAGAGCTAGAAGGAGTAATACAGAGATATATCAAATGTGATGGGAGATACGATGTGGTGAGACCATGCCACCTAAAACTTCTAGCAGCACTAAAACAAAGGTCAGTGATAAATTTTTCATTCTTTTTAAATGTCATGTTGCATGAAGTTGTTGCAAGGACCCAAAAGGCCAAATACCTTGTCAATATAATTAGTCACCATGGACTAGTCAAATTAATAGTAAACAAGGCCTTGAGCCAAACACAAATAACTTGGGGAGATTTAATTGAGCCTGAGAGGCCCCTACAAATTGAACAGTCAGAAATTCACCATGAAATTCCCCCACAGGGAATTGAGGCAGTCCAGGTAGGAGGAGATAGTGCCCAAATTGAAATTCCAGTACCCCAGCCTGAAATGGAAGAAGACTCCACCTAGCTGGCAGAAACATCAAAGAAGAAGAGAAAAATATCAATTATTGTTCCTGAAACCTCTACTGTGAAAAGAAGAAGGGGTAAAAAGACAATTCAACTTGAAAACATTCAGGAAACTATGAAAACAGAACAACCCTTATATGAAAACATTCAGGAAACTATGCAAAAATAACAACCCTCATATGAAAACACTAAGGAAAATGTACAAACAGAGTAGCCATCACTTGAAAGCCTTATAGAACATTTCTTCAGAAGTTATGAAGTAGAGATGGCTCAAGTACTGGGAAATTTAGGGACATCAATTGCTAAGGACACAGACAGGTCTGGAGAACCTCGAGTACCAACTTTCTCTCATTCAAACCATGTCTTGGATCTTCCTGATATGGAGATGCCATCTCCTGAAGGTACAGAACAGCCAGAACCTCACATTGAAGTAAACAGTCCTTTGGAACAAACAGAGCACCCAGAAGAAACAGGGGAGCAGTCACCAGCTAATCAGAAAGACCTTGAAATTCCCCATAAACAAAAAACATTAGGCAAAGGCCACAATAAAATCAGAAAATTGAAACAGGAAAACAAGATATTGAGGAAAAAAGTTAAGAGAATAAAAGTCTTAAAACAAAAAGTTGGCATACTAAAAGAAACAATCAGACAACTTAGGAAGCAATTGGAACAGGCTGATAAGGCCCATGAGAAGAAGAAATCCAAGAGGCATAGGATATAAGGAAGAAATCCACTTCCTAGAAGGACAGTTCACACCAACTCTATTGGAACACAAACATAATTGCATGCTCCTTTAGAAACAATAGAAATAGAAACTCAAAAAGAGATTCCAGCGACAGAAGAAACAACTATCCAAACTGAAGAAGTGCTTCCAACATAATTTCATGTTCCTTTGGAAACAATTGACATAGAGACCCAAACAGATGCCCCAACAACAAAAGAGACAATTGTTCAGACTGAGGAAGCATTTCAGTCCCCTGAACATGATGTCATTATTAACAGGTTGGAGGAAAAACTGGTGCAGACCCAACAAGCCCTAACTCAATGTATAAATGAAATGGTAACAATGTCAAAACATTAGAAAGTTGTCAAAAAACTGAAAGCCATGTCAGCAATAGAGAATGAGACCTTTGTTGAGCTCAACAGATCTCAAGGAAAGGTGAAGAAAGTATAGGGCCAATTAGATGGAGATTTGGAGAAAATCAAAGAAATTTGCTATGTTTATTCTGATATAGTAGCTTGCAGGGCCCCTGCTACTAATTACACCTTATTTTTATTAGAACATTATCTGATGCTGAGAATAAAAGCTATTAGAGCAGGCAAACCTTTTGAGTTCTCCATTGTTTCTGATTTTGTTTCATGTTTTAGATAACAAGAGGATGGAGTACAATAGTTTATGTGTGAACTATACCTTCACAACTTCCTCCTAGGAGAAAACAGAAAAGAGAACCCCAGTCCTTTCATTGGGGACATATAGTTTCAGGAATTCTTGTCCTTTTCCAAAAACCAAACCAGGTGGGCTAAAGCACACAAGGTTTTCATGAAAAGGGAAACTGGACTAGACATATGGATCAGGGGGGAACCTCCTAAAACACTTAATACCATTATGCAACACATAAAATTTATGAAGAGGGAGAAGGTTGTAGAATCTTTAGCTCCCATCCACAGACATGTTATAAATTCAGGTCTACAGTATTTTAGAGAGATTAAAGAATAATCCATTTATGCTGCTAAACTAAGATGGGATGTCTCCTCAAATGCAGTCAAGAACAAGGAACCCTTTCGTTTCAGGAATTTCCACGCAGCCACCTTCAGGTTAGAGAGATATGCCAAAATGATATGGGATGAAGGTCCTGCTTGGATTGGATGTAGGTACAGTCCTCCCATTATTTGGTATCCTCCACAGGGTTATCAGAGTAATTATGAACTTCGTAAGAAGGAGGAAGATGTTTCTTTTGAAGAGATAAAAGGTAAGAATGGGTTCAGGAGACTTGGAGAAAAGACCTCTCCTCCCTACAGTATCACTGCTTTACATGTAAACTCTCTTATTGCATGAGGACATGCAAAAAGGTAAGCTCGGGGGTATGTTGAGTTGAGAAAAAGGTGTAAATATCCTCCTTGTTACCATGGTTTATGATGTATTCTTGATTGACTTTTCTATTAATTAGAAGTAATTAGGAAAGAAAATGATTAAAAAGTCTTCTAGAAACGTTATTGAATGATATTAGATCATTTTTGAATTTCGGTTTGAATTGTTTGATTTTATTGTAGAAAATGGACAATTGTTGTTACCTCAAGATAATTAAAGAGATCCTGAAGATACATACGTCATTAAAGATCGAAGGAACCAGGCGCAAAGCAGTTTAGAGGGAGATTGACTCTTTATTTTGTAATATTTATAAATAGTAAAAGCAATCCTGAGGATCTCTCGATCCTTAGGATAGCTTAATTTACCCATGTCACTGTAATATATAGAGGGTGATGAACAATAGAGACACATCCAAGAAATTCAATCAAATATTCGGATCTTTGAATTACTCTGTACAAGCAGTCCATTGTAAATGATTTACCAATTATGGAATTAATGAAAGCCTTGAGTGTTTTAATCATCTTTGCGTACTGATTTTTTAGCAGTTGTACCTTCTGAAGGCTGTGGGCCCAGTCGAAAGGAGTTACTGTCTCAATATGTAATCGTATCAATTTCATTTCAGTTTTGTGATTTAAATTTCTTTGCAACAGTAAGATAAATTCGTGAGTGTGTTGATTCTTCTATGAATTGGTTATGTTGTTCAACTACAAAGGATAGATGTTTCATTTGAATATTTGTGATTGTTGTTCCATTTCCAAGCACTGTTAGTTTATCGTTTGAGAATTCCTTTCATTTTCGCATACGATGTTCTTTTTATCAATTTCGCATTTGTTGTCCCTTTCGCTTAAATTCGCATTTGTTGTTCCTTCTCAATTTTACAGTACTTCGTTGTTCTTTTCTAGCAGGTTAGATAAGCATTGATAGATTGATTTATTAAGTAGATTAAATTATTGTTTCTTAGCTAGATGAATTCAGTAAATTGACTAATTCCTTTGATTCACAACATCTTAGTAAGTAGATTTCAATTCTGTTGAGTGAGTTTTCCGTTTCAGTTTCATATTTTTCCATAAATGAGTTTGATTATTGCAGTAATTTAGATAGACTCATATTTTCTTTAACTAAATTATCTACACGATTTAAACCTCTACAGCTATTTTCATAGACTTTGCTGACATTCTTGAAAGAGAAGACGAATCCTCGATTGATAAATTAATGTCAGACTAAGGTTGTTTTCAGGATATCTTTAGAGCCCAACACCTTTCACACTTAATACCATTCCCAATGGAAGTCCATTTTCACTCAATGACACTTTTCAAGTGAGAGAGAATTGAATTTATCTGCATTGGCATCTTGGTTTCCATTGTGAACTTTGATATCATGAGTGGATCTCTTTCACACTTAAGCTTTGCAACTGTCTACACCTCTCCTCCTTCAAGGCTAAGCAGTCATACTCTTCCTTTTATGCCCATCCATGACATATTTAACTTGATAGCTTCATATCATATGTGAGGGTTATTGCTTTTGTAGTACCTGCAATTTATTCAGATCCTATAGTTGTTAACTAATACTTTTGTTCCACTATTCTTGAGTTCTTTGTCCACCTTCATTACTTTCTCTATATCTCTTGATTTCCTCATCCAAATGGTGTAAGCTATGTCATGCTTCCATGACTCTAATATCTAATATTGTTCTTGAATTTATTTGATTATACCTCTAATCCTGACAAACCTGCAAGAAGCAATCTTGTTAGAATTATACATATACAAAAAAATTCAATTAAATTTACAAGAACCTTTTCTGTTTAATTTATGAAGAAAATATATCACAGTTATCCAAATTAGAATAATTATAGGCCATTCTCCTCTGAATCATCCTTCCAACGGCTATAATTTATCCCCCTTAGTTGATACAAAAAATCAAATTTCACACAGACACTTCCTTCAAACCCCTTCCCCAGGTGACCACGACTCGAAACTGTAAGATTAATCCTTCTTTAGACCTTTTCTTTCTTCAACACAAAAAAAAATTGGCCACTAGCCCCCTTTTACTTCGACCGATGTCTCATAGGACCAAGGGCTATGACCAAGCGCTTAGCTAGAGGTGCTTGTCCAGAGCTTTGGGTCATCGGGGATCTGGGCCTTTGGGCCTCCGGGGTTTTCATCACACTTCACATTTCCTAATTTGTTGAATTGGAGAATCTCCCGAATGGACCCTTCTTCAGAGCTTCAGGGCTCTGGAACTTCGGGCTTCAGAGGTTCCGCTTATGCCACATAACATTCCCTCCAAACATCGAATTGACGAACTCCCAGGGCGACTCTTCGAAGCATCGCTACTCCAGTGCTCCAGATATTTATACTTCAGAGGTTTTTACAACAACAGACTCCCTTGTCCCTAAGTTTTGAATCTCTAAACTTCTAGAGTAGCATCAGAAACTACGCACTAGGGGTAATACGTGTCAAAAATATAGAGATGACACATGGCCTAATCTACGAGTGACATGTGTCAAGTCATAATTAGCATAAAATGTTTGTGAATATCATAAAACATGATGACATGTGACACACATGAAGTGGGTCCATGTCACCCTCGGTGATGTCGGCATGTCACGTCACTCTGGCTCTCCTAGACTTTCGCTAGTTCGGGATTTGAAATTTTCTTCTACCACACACCCCAAAACTCCCGAACGTCGAATTGGTGGACTCTCGGTCTGTCTCTCTCCGGAGCTTCGGGACTTTGGCTAGTTCAGGCTTCAGAATTTTCTTCTACCACACACCTCAAAACTCCCAAACGTTGAACTGGCCGACTACCGGTCTTTCGCTCTCTGAAACTTCAGGACTTCGGGCTTCGGGCGACTTCACCACATACCATTACAAATTTCCTGAACCACCGAACTTCCGAACTGTGCTTCTTCGGAGCTTCGGGACTCCGACACTTCGAGACTTCGGGCTTCGGAGGATTTTTTTCAACTCCATCCAATATTTCCTTTGAACGCTAAACTTTTGAACAATCACTAATCTGCGGACATGTGTCCCCTAACCACGAAAGGTCTAGATTGACTCCGGACTTCGGGACTTCAGAGAAAACTTCTCCAAGTGACATAAGGACTAAAGTCTCGAATGTCGAATATTTGATAATCTATAGACACGCATCCCAGACAACGGACGGTCATGATTTCCTCTGAAGTTCGGAACTTCGGGATATTTTCTTCATGGCAGCTTAAGGACTCACTTCTCTTGGAGTGTCGAACCTCTAAATTGTTGTGAGATCTATGGCTCACATTTGCTCACTCGTAGATCTGACAGTTGGGATCTGATCTTCTCCATTGTGCCTCACCTCATGATCTGTGCCTGATCCAATGGCACAGATCTATCCTTAGAGAAATCCAATGGTCAAGTACTCCTCCCTATGATCTACGACATAGATTCACTACAAGAATTCAGAGCTTCGGGTCTTTTACCTCCTTTTCATCAAAGACTTAAAAATTGTTGAAGCAACGAAGTTCGAAGGACTCTGGTGCTTAACGACCCCGCACCTTCTCCAGATCTGACGGCTGCAAAGGACATGTCTTCTCCCAAACAAATCCAACGGTCTAAATCTAAACTTGATCCCACATTGGCGATCGTTCCCGAATTCAAAAGGGACGGTCATGATCCTTCAATCCCTTAGTAAGGATATCAAAAGTTCTAGCTTTTGTGTGGACTCTGCAATGTCATTCCTCCTTAGCTTCATGACTTCAAGGTCCTAACTCGATCTCAACCACAAGATCGTGTCTAATGGATCTGGCCCATTTCGGCCTGGTGTTTCAACCTGTAGCTCTGATACCATTTTTTAATGTACCCAACCACCCACAGGTCGGGCTATGCCACTTAATATGACTGCAACACACCCAACCACCCACGGGAGAGGCACGCTGCAGTTCAAGGACTCACTTCATAGTGACTTATCTCAATTCAAAACACTTCTAAGTTAATTAAGAGGCATGAAAATCACATGCATAAGACAAGATCCATGCTACAATATAAAAGAAATAAACAATGTTTCATGCACAGCAAATAACCAGCAGACAGGCACATTAAAAAAACATATCTCAAAGATAATTAAATACACAGCAGAAATGAACATTACACAGAGAGCACTTATCTTTGCAAGTAAACATTCACCAACTGGCTGCGGACCAAGGATGTTCCTCCCAACCATAGACATTGATGTTCTTTTACTCTCAACAGTTGCTCACCCCTGAGCCAGGGCTATGAATCCACAAGGACAGATCCTAGGCCAATTCTAAACACACACCAGTTGAGTAACTAGCTCTTATGTTTCCCAACCTCACAACAAATCTGAATTTCCATCTCTCTTTCCCCTCAACTTGCACAACCCAAAGAAATGAACACCTTTCTCTGCCCTGCAGTCCCTCGGGATGCCCCACTTATGTCTAGGGCTCTAGTGTTACTAGTCAGGAAATATCCCTACTGGAAACTCCAAGGATTCTCAGTTGTGGACAGTTCTATCTAAACTTCCATCAAGCTCATGAGCACGGGCATCCATTCGCTCCTGGAATGATCAGTAAATTATATTATAGCTATTTAGCAATGGCTCTCCTCTTCCAGCCATTTGTTTCCATGCTCATCCCAAGAGAACACAAAATAGCCAAAATGAGGAAAAAGGAAGAAGAACAAGGGAGCAAGGGGAAGAAGACGAACCAGGGGAAGAGAAACCCCCAACTTCACCCAAATCCACCTTCATGTATCCATTTGTATCCATACTCACACCAAGAGCACACGAATTCAACAAGAATGAGGCTCCTAAAGATGAAAAAGTGAGAAGGGTGTACACTGAATGAATAAGAACAAGTGAACCCCCATGTTAGAGTCCTATATTTCATAGTATCAGATGGTGATTGAATATTTCTCCTTCAGTGATATTATGTTGTAAATAATATTTCATTCTACAAATTATTTCCAAAAGAAAAAGATAAAATATAAAAATAATAAAAATGAAAAGAGGGTATAAAATAAAAGAAAAGAAAAATAGAAAAAAAATGAGAAAAAACAAGAAAACCCCATCAAAATAAAAATAAGTTTGAATCATACAGTCTAATCATGATCATAATTTTTAAATTGATGTTGTTAGGTTAGAGAATAAATTTGGCCAAACTGTCTAATCTTGGCCAAAGTAGTTAGGTAGAAGAATAAATCAATCCAACAATTTAAGTTGGATTAATGAGTTAGATGCATAGGTTAGAAGATAGGTTAGGTAAGTTTTCTTTTCAAAGAAAATTGAAAGGGTTTGCACATTAAAATGCACCCTAAAAGGTTGAAAATAGATTAGTTTAGCATAGAAAAATAAATTATAATGCAAGGATTTCAAAAGCTAACTTTGGCTTTATTCCACATCTATTTTATCCAAAGTTCAGAAGTTGACAAGACATTTTGTCTTGTAGCACATAATATTCGTGCAAATCTCCATCGGCGACACCATCTCATACCTGATCGACGACCCTCAACCACTTCCCCCCCCCCCCCCG
>ML811491.1:21108-37590 GCA_009831015.1 Picea engelmannii
GCCACTCCCGGTTTCCTACGGGCGGGAGATAGCAGTGCTATTTTTGATACTCTTAAACTACTCTGCAAAGACAATGACATGTGGCCAGGGATGTCCAGTTGCCTCGGTTTCCTGCTAAGGCGGGACAGCTGGCATCCCCAACGATGTTGTACTATGTTTATATTAATATAACAGGTTCCGTCTTTTTTATTTAAAAAAAAAAATTACAACGAATTTTATATTTCTTAGGTCAATACAAAATTCACATCCTCTAACTACAAAATCCATACACAACAATAATTGTTTTCCAAGCTCATATTTCTTCATGTTGGCTTGCAATTAATTGTGTTGAAGGGTTAAAAATATTATCTCCAAATGTTTCAAATGATCTTCCAAAATCTTGCTAAAAGTCAAAATATCATCCAAGGAGGCTACAATAAAGGTGTTCGAGAAATGGTCTTAAGATATCATCCATCAATCTTAGAAGTGTTGTCGTAGTATTGTGTAATATAAATTGCATAATGACTCACTCATGTAATCCATGTGTTTTTTTGAAAGTAATATTCCAAATTATTCTTTGTGTATATTGTCATATTGGTATATATCTATATATATATATATATATACTATAATCTTGTTCAATCTAAAAGATCTACACAATTTTCTCTAACATCCATCTTTGAATAGAAATTTTGGCTACACCTATGGACCTGCACACCTGCTACACTTGTCATCAATGAATTACTTCCTATCTTGTTGAATGCCAAGTTCACCATCCCACTCAGGACAAATCGCTATCCTAAGTTGTTTTTAAAAATAACTATGTGCATCTTGTTGAGAAAGTAGAGACATTGTAATATGGCAATTTAATATGGTAATGCAATATTACATTGTAATATGGCATTACCATATTACATTGTAATATGGTATACCATATTACATTGTAATATGGTAATACCATATCTCGTGTATTTTTTTTTTTAAACTTAAAGGACGTGTCGCAACATCGACGATAGTTCATCGGAAACCAATTTTTATTCTTCGCAATTTTCCACGGTTTTCCGTCACACATACAACATCTTCATCGTAAGTTTTTGTCTTGGAGATGAGGTAAATATATATGTGTATGTATAAGTGTTGTCCGGGAGATGAGGTAAATGAACAGGTTGTTGTCAAAAAGGTATTGAGATCCTTACCAATGAGATCTCAATGCCTTTGTCTAGCTACATTGACCATGGATGAGTTGCATGGGACACTTACATCTTATGAGATGAGACAGAGCAACAAAATCATGTTACAAAGGAATAAACATTCAAATCATTTAATAATACAAAGCAAAAGGCAAAGTCAAATATCAGTAGCAGTGATATCTCACAAGACTATGAAGAAGTAGCCAATTTCGTCAGAAGGCTAAAAAAGGGAACCAAAAAATATAGAGGTAACATTTTGTTGATTTGCTTTAATTGTGATGGTATTGGTCATTTTTCTAATAAATTCCCCAATAATAAAAAGAAAAGAAATGAAGAATATGACTCTTAAGGTAAACACATATACAAAGGCAAAAGAACCAAAAGGAATTTTTTCAAGAAAATCCTTTCACCAAAGAAGACAGTTCTTCATCAAACGAAGATGAAGTCAGTGATAGTGATATAGAAAGAGTTTTATTCATGGTAGTACAAGAATTCGATGAAGAAGGCACTGAATAAAAATACAAATAGGCATAGGTTGATTACAGAGAAGAATTGTTGAGTGCCATAGAAATCATAAAAAGAAAAAAGAAGAAAAACAACTCACTACATGCAGAACTAAAAAGAAAAGATGGAACTCAAAATGCAAACTCTGAAGAACTAGAGAAGATGATTGCTAAATTAAAAATCCAGGTAGAAGAAGGCAAGAGAATTAAAGAAACACTCAAAGAAAGGCTAGAATAAAAATACGGTCATTGGAAGTTTAGAAGCAGATATTGTTATATTGAGAAAAGACCTTCAGAAGAAAAACATGCAAAACAACTCTAAAGTTTTGGATGATATTGTTAGAAGTCAAATGCCACATCATGACAAGTCCATACTAGGATACAACCAGACAGAAAAGGTTTCAAGCTCCAAAAAATGGATCATGAAACAAAGCAAAGAAGTTATGCTAAGACAGTCAGAGGATATAATGAGAAGGAAGAAGACAAGAAGTTTCAAAAAGAAGATCACAGACATATTCCACCTCTAAGAAGATTCAAATTTCAAAATCAAGAGTAGTCAGAAGTAAAAAGATCTCAAGAAGAAGAAGGATTTAGAAAAATAACACCTTTCAGAAGATATACAACTCCTAGGTATCAAACATTTTTTATTGGATTATGTTATTCATGTAATAATTTTGGGCACAAGGTTGTGAATTGCAAGGCCAACAACAGAAACAGAAACAACTATGAAGGATATACAAGAAATTCTCATCCAATAAGGCCTAATGAAATGCAAAGCAGAAGCTACAATGGGTTTGAATCCTTGGGTACTGAAGTAGAATGAGACAAGTGCAACAACTTTGGACACGTGGCCAAATATTGTAGAATGAAATATACTCCAAGAGAATCACAATAGAATAACAGTAGTCGCAGACAGGAATCACAAAGAATATGGATACAGAAGCAGAATCAGTACAAAAATGAAGAATGCACACTCGCTCTACAAGCTCAACACAAGAAATGTGGGTGGTATTTTGAGAGTGGTTGTTCAAATCACATGACAGGTGATAAGGATAGGTTTATGACTTTGAGAAAGGAAATATATGGGTCAGTCTCTTTTGGAAACGACAACTCATCCAAAATCATTGGAAGAGGCATAGTCAAGATTGGAAGTAAGGATGCAACAGAAGAAAATATTCTACTAGTATAATATATGAAACACAATCTTCTAAGTGTTAGTCAAATGTGTGAGTAAGGTCACAAACTTGTGTTTGATTCACAAAAATGTGAGATAAGAAAAGAAAATTCAAGCAGAGTGGTGGCGACAGCTATGAGAACTCCAAGAAACATATATGTACTAAGTAAAATTGGAAAAGAAAAGTGTTGTTTAGGAAAGGAAGATGAAGTTTGGTTATGGCACAGAAGAATGGGTCACATAAACTTTGATAATATTGTCAAGGTCGAAAAAAAGGAAGCAGTCAGATAAATTACCCAAATCATGAAGCCAACAAATACATTATGCAAGCATCGTCAACAAGGAAAGAAAACAAAGGTCATGGATATCTTCCTCTCAGCCTCAAGAAGTATTTTGAATAAGGTCAAAAGCCAAATATATGTGTGGAATGTCTCGTCTCATAGTCACATATCTATTTCTCAAATCCTTGGATTTTCTATCTCAAACGATTGGAAAACCTTTAAGTACCTTGGTCTCCCTTTGTGCTTAAAGCCGCTCCCAGAAGAATATTGGAAAATAATTCTTCAAAAAATTAGAGAAAATATGGATTCATGGGGGAAAAGGTGGATTAATTTAGTTGGGCAAGTGGTTATAATAATATTATTTATGTCCTCTTTACCCCCCTTCCAATTCTCCTCCCTCCTGGTGCCCAAGGGAGTTTTAAAAGATATGGCTCAACTTATTCACAAATTGCACTAGTAAGGAGGAAAGTCCAACACCAAAACGTTTCACTTAGTCAACTAGAATATAGTCTCCTCTCCTAAATCCAGTGGGGGCCTTGGAATAAAATATATTGAAGTAGTCAATTTAGCTATGGGAGACAAGCTACTTTGGAGACTAATAATAGATCGAAAGGAATGGTGGAAATCATCTATAACCAAAAAATACAACTTGGTGCCAGAAAAGGATGCTTGGATTCTATCCGAGAAAGTCATCCTAGTTCAAAAATTTGGAAACTTCTTCGAGCCTCAATTCCCTTCTTTAAAGAGCATCTCTCATGGATTTCTAGAAATGGAAAACTCATCAGGATATGGAAAAATACGATCTTGGGATATGATCTCATATATCGAGAAAAAGAGATTTCCAATTTGAAAATATGGATGATTTCAGACAACAAAACTACTCTTTTTTATATCTCCTCTTGGAACGAAGATGGGTCCTAGAAGGATTGGATTCTAGGCGACTCCCCTGTCCACTTGTAGAACCAAGTCCAAATGTTGACCTCTCTTCTCAAAGGGGCATCTCCTTTACACCGTGACCTCTAGGATAGTCGAGGATGGGGAGTTGTTGGTTACTTAGTGAAAGAAGGCTACAAAACCTTACTTTCCAATTCAATGATCCTCCACATCTTAGCTAAATGGGAAAAAAATTGGAGTACAGATGCCCTGCCCAAAATAAACATCTTCATCTAGTCTCTAGCTCATAGAAAAATCTTAATGGGAGAAAATTTGATGAAAATAGGATTCCACAGACCTTTCACCTGTGCTCTCTGTCAAAAAAATCATCAATCAAGCCAACATCTCTTTTGGTAATGTCCATTTTCTATAAAAGTATGGTATTTTGTTTACAAAGAAATGTTTCACCAGATAAGGTGGCCCTCTAATTTTATCCCTTGCCTAGGACATTGGGAAAGATATTACCAAGGATCCTTTCATGGAAAGCCAACTTTCAAAAGGTTGTGGAAATCCATGCCCGAATTTGTGTGTTGGAATATTTGGCTAGAAAGGAGGATACGATTGATTGGAACACTTTTGGTAAGGCTTGGATAGAAAAAATCAATCTTCATCCTTCTCATAGCTCATATTCTTTGCAGCGATCTTGTTGGCAGCTTCATTCTTCATTCAACTTTGATCATTGGATCCAAATCCAACCAGACCACACTCTCTTCTTTGATGGGGATTCTAAAGGGGAAACAGGGGAGGCATGTGCAGGAGGGGCTCTCTTTGAACTCAGAGGAAAAATAATCTCGAATTTCTACTGGAATCTAGGGACGGAAACCAAAAATAAAGTGGAGGCTTATGCCCTTATAAAAGGTATTCATTTGGAAAGAAGCGACAAATTCAAACTCTGAACATAGTAGGAGATTCCAAGACGATCATAAGAATGATGATCTTGGGTTTCAATCCAAAAAATATGAGTCTAAAAAGGGTCATAGATGAAATCCACCTCTTATCGAGGACTTTGAAGGTCAAATGTTTTCATGTCCTTAGAGGTAATAACATCAAGGTTGATAAACTGACCAAATTGGCCATACGAAAACCACCCAGAACCTTAGGAGTGGATGATGAGGAATGTATACCCCCCCTAATGATCGTCGCTTCCAATATGATCAGGACCCACCGTGCATTGGGGAATTCAGGTGGAAAAAGTAGACACTACATGCGATCCGACATGTGGAGAAGGAAGCTAGTAGGAGTTAAGGTTCGACAAGTGATAAAATGTGTTAATGGGAATTAGTATGCCCACTTCATCATGGCAAGGGATCGTAACTTCATCCGCTTAGTTGAACTCGTGGTAGTAGGAAGATGAAAGCTTCGAATCAGATGGGTTGAGTGTGTAGTAGGCTCGACACAACGTGGAGACGTTTGGATGATGTCATTTTCAGTTCTTTGTATCGATTTGTGAAGGATCCAAGTACAATGACCCACGAAAGTCAAGTACTTCCCATATATTCTCATCATTCTGTGAATTGGAACCTTACCTACCTATCTATCATGAATTTTCCAATGTTTGTGACTTGGGGGGTTATAAATCAATTCTCTCAGCCTGACTTCCTTGTGTTGTGGTCTTATCGAACTCTCCCTAGGTTTTTCCTGGTGTTTGTCCTATGCTCCTTTGATTTCTCTCTTGCGTCCCCTCTGAGTCACTCCCTACGTTTTCCATATTGGCTATGCCTAGGTGAAGTGTCTTCCCTTTCCATTCTTGGGCCCCTTGTTTCCTTGTTCACTTTTTTATTTTGGTGTGTCCCCCCTCACCACACTCTTTTCAAGTGTTTCCCCCCTGCTAGCACCATGGATATCAGGTAGAATTCTCTCAAGGCGCTAAGGGCCATGAACTCGTTGGATTATATTACAGGGAAAGGACAACATGATTCAAAGAAGGAATGTTATGAGTGGCAAAGGATGAGAATTCATTTGGGATAAATCATCTCCATGATGAATTTCCAGCTGGAAACTCTCTCACAACATAGGCATCTCATTGAACGATTGTAGAATGAAGTGTTCACCCAACGCAGCCAAATTGAGGACCATCATATCCAAATGGAGAACCTTCAAGAATGTATGGATCAGATGGATAACAACTATAAGCATCCCAACACCCCTGAAAGAACTCGGGAAGCTTCAAGAAATCTTTCAATAGCCATTGTGAATCAAGTTCCAGACCTCAATGAGCCAACAATGGATGCAAATTGGGAGCAACGTGAACATTTGGAGCTCAAAAAGGAATCAGGTAGATGATATTGTAATTTTTAAGAGTTAAGGTTGGTTTAACAATATGCATAAATGGATTTTTTTATAGGTTGTATTCCAAGAAATACAGTAGAAATGTTATAGTTACGAAAGTTGGAAAATCTGTAGACACAAATTTTGTAACAACAACCCCAATTTTCATAGAAACTAAATTTTGAAGGCCTGTCAATGTATTTTTTGGTACTACAGTGGATTTATCCACACCTTTTTAATACAAATTTCCCCAATTCTTGTTAAAAAAAAGGAAAGAAAACAAATACCAACTTCAAATCAAAGGAATACTCCACAACAAGACCGTTGGAAATTATGCATATTGTTCTAGTTGGAACAACTAGAACAAAGGGTTTGAAAGTTGAGCAATACTTTATTCTATTAGTTGATTATTATACAAGAATCACCGCAGTTTGTTTTCTCATGAAGAAGTCAGAAGCTTTTGAAAACTTAAAAATGTACAAAGAGATGGTTGAAAATGAAATAGATTCAAAAATCAAATGTTTAATATTGGACAATGGAGGAGACTTTACTTCAAAGGAATTTATGGAATTATATAGTAATCATGGGATAAAGAGAAAAGTATTCGTTGCCAGAACACCACAACAAAATGGGGCCGTCGAAAGGAAGAACATATCATTACAGGAAATGGCCCGAACTATGTTAATGGATTCCAAGTTGGCGGACATTTTTTGCACACAGGAAGTGCATACAGTAGTTCACATTCAACATGGAGGAATGCTCAGAAACAACAATGATAAAAATTCTTATGAGTTATGGAAAGGAATACCAATGAATGTGAATCACTTCAGAGTGTTTGGAAGCAAATGCTACATTAAAAGACAAGATGGAAAAATGGGAAAGTTTGATTCTTGTGTGGACAAAGGTATACTTGTTGGGTACTCTAGAACAAGGAAAGAATACAAATTCTTCAATATAAGGATCAAAAAATTGTGGAAAGAATCAATGTAACATTTGACGAGACATGTGGATGAAGGATAAAATAATAAGGAAAGGACTCACTGGAACAGGTTCGCGCAGAAGAAGTAAAGGAAGAAGAAGTAGCAGAAGAGGAAGATGAAGAAGAGTATTCAGAAGAAGAACAAGAACAACAAGATATTCAAGTACCTCCATAGACACCTAGCAGAAGAATACAGAAGAATCATCCATCAAATCATATTATCGGGAATGAAGATGTAGGAGTTGAAACTAGAATAAGAATCCGTTCACCAGAATAGTTGCACTTAACACTACTATCCACAATTGAGCCAAGCAGTTTTGAAGAATACAACGAGGATGAATTTTGGATCAAAGCCATGGATAAAGAGTTAGATCTAATAGAGAAGAATGACACTTGGGAATTGGTTCCAAGGCCAAGGAACAAGAATGTGATCAGTACAAAGTGGGTCTTTAGAAACAAACTAAATGAGGATGGACAGGTTACCAGGAATAAAGCAAGATTGGTATGCAAAGGATACGCTCAAATTGAAGGTATAGACTTTGAAGAGACAATTTTCCTAGTTTCTAGAATTGAATCTATCATATTGATCCTAACTTATGAATGCTCCAAGAATATTAAAGTGTATCATATGGACATGAAATCAACCTTCCTAAATTGGGATCTAGTGGAAGAAGTCTGCATTGAGTAACCAGAAGGATTTCAGTTGTCAGAGAATGAAAATTATGTTTGCAAGTTGAAGAAGGACTTGTATAGTCTTAAACAGGGCCCCAGAGAATGGTATTCCAGATTGGACAGATAATTACAGTAGTAAGGGTTCAAAAAAGGGAATGCAGACAACGACCTCTACTTCAAGGTAAATCAAGACAGTATTTTGTTAACTAAAGTTTATGTTGATGATATTATCTTTGGTAGTGATGATGATAGGATGATCCAGAAATTTGCAAAGGATATGCAGGATGAGTTCGAAATGTCATTACTTGGAGAATTATCCTTCTTTTTGGGTCTTCATAGATGTCAAAGCAATCAAGGAATTTTTATCTCTCAAAGCAAGTATATCAGAGAAACAATAGCATGGCTCAGAATGGAAGACTGCAAACCAGTTAGTACTCCTATGCAAACTAGTTGCAAGATAAGTAAAGATTATGATTCAAAAGCTACAAATCATAGGCAGTACAGGTCAATTATTGGCAGTTTTCTTTATGTGGCAGCTTCTAGACCATATTTGATGCAGGAAATTGGAAAGGTAGCATCATTTCAAGCAACACCAAAGGAATCACATGTTTTGTAGTTAAGAGGATTTTAGGTATCTCAAGAGTATAGAAGAGTTTGGATTATGGTATCCAAAAGGAAATTATTTATCATGTATTTCCTACATAGATTCATATTGGGTAGGTTGCATTGATGATCGAATAAGTACAAGTGGAGAATCTTTCTACTTGGGTGAGTTTTTGGTATCTTGGCTAAGCAAGAAACAGTCATCATTATCATTGTCTACAGCCAAAGAAGAGTATATTGCAACAACATTGTGTTGTACACAGGTCCTATGGATGAAACAAACAATGACATATATATGGGTTGAGTATGATGAACCCATTCTGATATTTTGTGATAACACAAGCGCCATCAGTATCTCAAAGAATCAAGTGATGCACTCCAAGACGAAGCATATTCTGATCAAGTTTTATTTTTTGCAGGAATAGGTTGTAAAGAAGAACATTCAAGTTGAGTATGTTGGGACCAAAGAACATATTGTAAATATCTTTACATCTTTACAAAATTGCTTCCAAGGGAATATTTTGAGTATCTTCACCAGAAACTCAAAACAGTTTCTGCCCTACAATGAATTTTGAATGTTATTCTTATATTTCATAGATTTACATGAGGAAGAACCATGAAAAGGATAGAGGATGATTCAGATAGGGGGAGTAGCTCTGATAGAGAAGTTACCTTTGCCATTGATGTCAAAGGGGGAGAGATTCATCAGATGCATGGAGAGAGAACACAGAGTCATGATTCCATGGGGAGTGATGGTCAGAGGGGGAGAATGAGCAAAATGAATTAATTATTTCATCAGAGTATTGCATCAGAATGTTTCCATCAATTCCATAGGGGGAGATTGTTGATTAATTGGGTTGGTTTTCATTGATGTCAACCCTTGAATCAAGTCTGGTAGAAAATTATGGTAGCCCCAGTGGTGCGGTTAAGGAACCTGAAGCAAGTCCGGTAGAAAATTTTGGTAGCCCCAACAGCGTGGTCAAGGAAACCAAGTTTGGTTGAGGAATAATGTAATGAAGATCAATGGATTTGTAGGTGAGACTATTACATATGGATAGTACATGTCATGCCATTTTTGGTGATATGTGGTACATCACGCAGTTCCTCATGGTTGAGGAGATATGGCTCAGTAAAGTTGGAGAACCCTCATGAGTTATCTAGAATCCCCTAGAAGGTCAAAGAAGTCAAATTATTCTATTAGATTCTAGAAGAAGTTTACTAGTCAAAGTGGTTCTAACTAGAATTTAATCATGAGTTAAGTTGGTGCAAAAAGAAAATAATTAAAAATAAATTAGTTGCAACTAGAAGTGGTGAGTTTACTATTTCTTGATAAAGTGGTTGCAAGTGGCAAAAGTAATTAAAAATGGGTTAGCCCTAAAAAAATGAAGTTGGGTAAAACAGTTAGAAGATAACCCCTAAAGGAAGCTACTTGGAGAGTATAAATAAGAGAGCAAGGGTCTCTTATTGGCACCTAATTTGAGCACATTGAATATCTATTTTTTTGAAACGTTATGGGAAAGTATCATTGACAAATCTATAGCAATGAGTTTGAAGTAGTGACAAATTTGTAGGTTCGAAGGGTCGAAATTGTGGATATTGAACTAGGGCCTTACTGAATACATCTACAGGTTTCATTATGAGAAGGACATAGACATCCGTGGGCCACAATGGGAAAAAGCACAGATACCCACGGGTTTAATGAATACAAAGCACAAATATGTTTCCAAAGATGAAAAGAAAGATCAAATCTATATTCAATGATAGGTTGTTGAGCAGAGAAGAAGCTAGAGGAAGTTCTAACAGTAATAAGGTACAAAAGAACTATCTACATTAAAAAAAGGTATGTTATATGCTTATCTAAAGTAGATCCTTGGTGAATGTTTTGATATGATCATGGGAGACTGAGATTTTTTCCTGAGGGATTGTTTATTGTATGGTATGTTATGTATAACACAGATCTACAGAGATACAATACTTTTGTATTAGTTGTTGTTGTTGAGATACTTCAGTTGGCATCTTGTTAAGACATATCCTATGTTATCTGGAGTATGGTTGAGGGTTTATGATTGAGAAATATTGTTATCAGTACAGGTTGGGTTTGCATGAAAGTGAGGTTTTGATGTATGGTTAATATAAGGGGTTCTTATATTACATGATTTTAGTAAGACGTATGTATGAACCTAGTACATGGATATGTTAGATCTACTTGGATATTGGATGAGTATTGTTTCTATCAGATCAGTCAGTTTTTAGTAGATACAGAGTGATCAGATAGTGAGAGAGACTAAGACAGTGACACAGAGAGAGAGAGAGAGAGAGTATTGGTGTACTAGCAGATTTGTTTTCTAGTCTACGTGTTGCAGCAAGCAGAGGTGCAGACATCCGAGAGTTGTAGTAGGGAAAGGCATGGATACTTGTGTGTTGCAATATAGATAGGTTGTGGATCTACAATAAAGTTTTGAAGAAGTTTGGTACAAGTTGGGACAAGATTTCAGTGACAATGTTTATTCAGTGATAGTGACAGGTTGTCTACATTTGGTATTTATACTTCAGGGCAGTTTGGACAGTGCAAGGATAGGTGGTTGTGGCCACCTTCTGGTTGTAGCTAGAGAACATAAGGGATTGTGGCCTCCTTCTGGTTGTAGCTAGAAAATTTGGGATTTGGAGCTTCCCTCAGGTTGTAGCCTGAGAATCTATGGGGTTGGAGCCTCCTTCCAGTTGCAGCTAGAGAACAAAGGAAGTCGATGCTTCCAATGAATGCACTTATTAAAGACATATAAGAAAAATCATTATGTTGTTTTCTCCCGCATTGGGTTTCCATATGAAAATGTTGGTGTATTGTGTATGTGTATGATTTCCCATTGTTCATGGTTTATTTATTCTGCACTTGTTGAATTATATTGGTAGATTGATCATAAGGATAACAACACTTATATATATTTTGGTTAAAAAGGATTAAAAAGCATTATTATTGATTCATACCCCCTCTCGATAATCCAACATAAGGTTGCAGTCTCAAGAATACCCATTCACCCTCCTCAAATTGTCTTTCCTTTGATGTTGATATGCTTGTTGATTCATCATGTTTTGTGCCATTTGAAGTTTTTCCTTAAGAATCATCAAAGTTTCTTTAGTATTTTCCATATGTAACTCTGCTTCCTCCACTTTAGAATGGTCCTACAAAAATTATGAGATACTAGGAGTTGGATATCCATAAAGGGATTCAAATGGGGACATCTTAGTAGATGTGTGATAGGCGGAATTATACCACCATTTTTCTAGAGGAATCCACTTCACCATTGAGATTTCTTTTCTGAAGAATAGTAACGTAGATAACCCTCTAAAAATTTGTTAACTATTTGTGTTTGACCATATGTTTGTGGATGATATGTTGAATGCATAGCTAGTGTTTTTCCACTTGTATTCCATAATTATTTCCAAAAATTTATTGTGAATTTTGGATCTCGATCACTTGCTATTAATTTAGGAAATCCACGAAATCTATGAATTTCCTTCATGAACAGTTATGCTACTTAGTTTTTCATATATGTACTTTTAATTTTAACAAAATGTGCATATTTTGTGAGTCTATCCACGACCACAAAAATGGCATCCTTGCCTTCTGATTTTTGTAAAACTATAATAAAATCCATTGATATCTCTTCCCATATTTGATTGGATATGTGTAAAGGTTGAAGTAACCCTAGATTTTTTAATATTTCTCCTTTATTTCTTTGGAAAACCTGACATTTTCTTACAAATTTTTTAATGTATTTCTCCATTCCTTCCCAAAAGAAAAAAATGTGTATCCTATGATATGTTTTAAGGAACCCTAAATGTCCATCCATCAAAAAATCGTGAGACTCTCTTAATATTTATTGCTTCAACTTTGATTGAGGGCATAAAATTATTCTCCCCTTGTACCAGAGAATATCTCTCTTCCACTCCTAATATTCCATAGATTTTATCGTTTCCTTTATACATTATATTTTTTGTCTCATACTATTGTCATTTTTCCATTCATGGTGAGATTTTTCCAACCACATAGGAATGGAAGATGTAATTGAATATAAACTTGAGGATTATTCTATTATGGAAAGGGAATATGCGACCACATTGTCCTTTGTTAAATTTTTAATTAAAATAAAGTACCAAGGCAAGTGTTTCTCTTCCCTAAGCGCCTAAGGGGGAGAAAGTGCCTAATGTGGGTCTTAGTCATTTAATTTGTGAGATGCAAATTAAAAGGTGACTTTATGATTAAAGTGAGAGTGAGTGAAGAGACACCAAATCTCAGCCACCCATCTAATCTAATCTCGACCGCTAGATTAGAAAACCCCTCACCTTCCCTCATGAGGTCAACTAAGGCAAGAGGGCGCACCCATTCTTGGGTAGTTCAAGCATTCTTGTTGAGAGAACAAGAGAGAGAAAGAGAGGAAGTCACTTGGTGAGAGACCAAGGAGAAGATATTTGGTGAGATGTCAAGATCAAGAGACTCTTGGTGAGATGCCAAGAGCAAGGGACCTTTGGTGAGATGCCAAGGTCAGATCTTTGGTGAGATGCCAAGAGCAAGAAAGAGGTCGAGATGAGAAAAGAGACAACATTTTTTGAAGGAGAGCACGCATCTCAAGGCAAAGAGAAGTACAGATTTCAGACAGCAAGGAGGAATAGGCTGTACCGTATGGATTTGTGGAGGTCGTACAGCATTTAATGTGCACAGAAATTGAGGAGGACAGCAGCTGCAATTTCTGAGAGTATTGGCATGCATTCCAAGGCTGCGATACAGCATTTGTTGGCACAGAAATTGAGGTAATTGTTGCAATATATTTCTGAGTGTATTTTCGTACAGTCCGTATAGTTTGGCACGAATCTTGGGGACCGTACAACACGGTTTACAAGGAGTTGTTCATGCTGGGTTTTTCGTAAAGTCTTAGCAGAGTTTTGGCACAAATTTTGGGATAGTCCGTACAACATTAATTGCTGGGACAGTCGTACAGTTGTATGGATTTCTGGGACAGAAATCGAGGAGCATTTTCCAGGACTGTTCAAAAGGATTTTAGTGAAAGAAAGTCCAGATAAGTTTGTGTAAATTTCTGAATATGAATATGATGTAAAAGAAATTTCTCAGAAGCTCATAAATAATAAAAAGACCTCTCTCACTGGTTTTCCCCTTGTGGGTTTTTCTAGGGTCGAAGTTAGAACGAAAATCTTTGTGTCTATATTTTCTGAGTTTTGCATACTGCTGATATTTTATTTTTGCGTTGAAAACGATGTTCAGAATCCTCATGTTTCAGTTCTGAAGTTTATTTTGTTAAGTTTTTATATGTTGAAACATTGTTGTAACATATGTTGAAACACCACTGTAATATATGCTGAAACAGTGCTAAGACATATGTTGAAATAGTGTTGAGACATATGTTGAAACAATACTGAGACATATGTTGAAACAGTGTTGAGACATATGCTGAAACAATGCTGAGACATATGCTGAAACAATACTGAGACATATGCTGAAACAATGCTGAGACATATGTTGAAACAGTGTTGAGACATATGCTGAAACAGTACTGAGACATATGCTGAAACAGTGCTGAGACATATGTTGAAACAGTGCTGAGACATATGCTGAAACAGTACTGAGACATATGTTGAAACAGTACTGAGACATATGTTGAAACAGTGCTGAGACATATGTTGAAACAGTGCTGAGACATATGTTGAAATAGTGCTGAGACATATGTTGAAACAGTGCTGAGACATATGTTGAAACAGTGCTAAGACATATGTTGAAACAATGTTGAAACAGTGTTGAGACATATGTTGAAACAGTGTTGAAACAGTGCTGAGACATATGCTGAAACAATGCTGAGACATATGCTGAAACAGTGCTGAGACATATGCTAAAACAATGCTAAAACAGTGCTGAGACATATGCTAAAACAATGTTGAGACATATGCTGAAACAGTGCTGAGACATATGCTGAAATAGTGTTGAAACTGGAGTTTCGGCATTTAACTTTGGTTGAAAAATCAGCGAGACTAAAACTGGGTTGGGATCTGAATTTCTTACATCCTTCCTCTTTTTGAATATTATTTCAAAGCAAAACCCTTGCATTTTTTCTATCCATTTTTGTTGCTATTCTGATGACAAACTTTTCTCCAAAAAGTACTTTATGCTAGCATGCTCTATCTTGACTTTAAAATTCCTCCCAATGAGATATTGTTGCCATTTTTTTATTGCATGTAAAATTGTTTCCATTTATTTTTACCAAGTTTTTCCCCTTTAACTGTTTACTTTAAAAATCCAATGGTCTTCCTTCTTGCATCAATATTGCTCCAATGCCTTTTCTAGATGCATCACATTAGACTATGAATGTTTTACCAAAATTAGGTGTTTCCAATACTACTGTAGAACATATGGCATGTTTTAAAAGTGAGAATTC
The DNA here is from genome assembly GCA_009831015.1 of Picea engelmannii. NCBI lineage: Eukaryota > Viridiplantae > Streptophyta > Pinopsida > Pinales > Pinaceae > Picea > Picea engelmannii. The sequence continues at coordinate 36,131 of ML811491.1, forward strand.
CAAGGTAGCCTCTTCATTCCATACAAATGATTTTTTCTTCAAGAGAGATGTGAGTAGGCTTGCAATGCGTACATAATTCTTAACAAATTTATGGAAATATCTTGTAAGACCCAAAAATCCTCTAAGACTCTTGATGTTCTTAGGAATAGGTCAGTTTGTAATAGCTTGGATATTTTGAGGGTCCACCTTAACCCCTTCCCTTGAAACAATATGAGCCAAATACTCTACTTCTTGTTTCCCAAAAGAACATTTGGATACTTTTACATACAATTGATTGTTCTCAAGAATTTGCAATAATTGATTCACATGTTTAATGTGGCCTTCCAATTATTTGTTATAGATAAGTATATAATCAAAGAAAAAAAACACAAACTTTCTAAGATGCGGTCTAAAAATTTTGTTCATAAGGATTTGAAATGTCGAAGGAGCATTATGCAACCCAATAGGCATGACCAAGAACTCATAGTGACCATCATGAATTCTAAAATTTCTTTTGGGAATGTCATATTTTCTTACTCTAATCTGGTGGTATCATGATTTAAGATCTAGCTTTGTAAAATAAGCCACTCCGCGAAGCTCATATAATAGCTCATCAATATTTGGAATAGGGAATTTATCCTTTATAGTGATTTTTTTTAGATCTCTATAACCAGGACACATCCTCCAAGAATTATATTTTCTTCTCACCATCACTACTAGAGATGAAAATGAACTCTTGCTTGGTTGAATAATACCTTAATCTAGAAAGTCTTGTACTATTTTCTCAATCTCCCCCTTTTGTTGATGAAAATATTGATAAAGCCTTTTATTAGGAGGAGTACTTCCTGGTATTAGTTTAATTTGATGTTCAGGATCTCTAGATGGAGGTAGACCTTTAGCAATTTCTTGGAATACCCTCTAGTGTTTTTTTAAGGTGCATCTTAATTCCTCTTGAATATTTTCATCTTCCTTCTTAACTTCCATAGAATAAATTTTAACCACAACTCCCTTGCTACCCATTTTTATGATATGTTCCATTCTTTGTGAGATGATGACTTGAGAAGGTACATATTTTAACCCTTTCAGTTCATATTGAATTCCTTCCAATTCAAATCTCATGAATAATTCGTTATAGTTTGTCGAAATTGTACCCATTGTTCTCAACCATTGAATCCCTAGAATAACATCTACAACTCCAATGGGAATGGAATGGATTGGGATTTCTATATTATATTCTTCCATACTTAGTTTAATGTTGTGGAATTTTCCCACACAAACAATACTCCCTCCATTAGCAACCAAAACATGAAAAATTTTCACTAGATATATGAAACAATTGAGGTGTTATGCTAATCTTTTATCAGTGAAGTTATGGGTACTACCCAAGTCTATGAGCACTATAACCATTTTCCTCTTAATGTAACCTAAAATATTCAAGGTTTGAGGTGTTGACAAACCTACCAATGCATGAACAAATATTT
>ML811491.1:42221-55752 GCA_009831015.1 Picea engelmannii
GAAAACAGTCAAAGATTCTTCCTTCTCTCTCTTCAAAGTACAAAAATCGTTAAGGTACTGATCAAGACATTTATTCTCACCCCAGTGTTTTGAAAAAACATAATAGAAATCAGTCCATGAATCGATTGATCCAGGTTCCAAAATTCTAAACCATAAAGCGGCCTCTCTAGTTAGAGATTTAGAAAATAATCTCATAACAATATCTTCATGAACAATTTCCAGATTATCAATAAAAATTTCAAAATCCTCCAAATGTTTTTCAGCTGAAACATGACTCTCTCCGGTAAAATGAGGAAGGTACTCAACAAAATATGGAGGATAAGGATGAAGGTGAGCTGGTAGCTTGAGAGGTTTAAACACCCTTTGTCTAATCTTAGATTGAAATTTTGTGGGCTGATCATGAGAAATAATAAGTTGCTGATCAGGTTCAGAAATTATGGTCAGAGGGGCTGAGATCTGGGAAGGTTTTGAAACAAATTCAACCTCCTCAAGGTTGTATGCATGCTCAGATTTAGAGGGAATCTGAATGCAGATCTCATCTTTAGGAATAGGCTGAGGTAAAGCTATAGGATCGAAATCAACAACATAAGGAGGCTGCAAGATTTCCTCTTCTAAATGTGGGCTTATAAAATATGGCTGATAATATTTTGAATATACAAAGCAGAAAATAATTCTCTTTACACGTGCAGGGAAGAGCATGAAAGAGCTGATGAAGAAAAACAATAGTTCATGAAGCAAGATAATGAACTGATACCTGGATTCTGACTTCAGCCTCTTCATCTTTTATCAACAGGATCCTCCCCAGTGGAGTCTTTGAACGTGGAGTCGCCAGATAGAAAATTACAACCAAGTAATTCTCAGCCTTTGTCTATCATCAAAAGTTGAAACTATGTCGTCTCCCAGGGAAGCTGAGCTTCAATCTCCTCTCCCCGGCAATGGTGCCAATTTGTTATCACTCCAGGAAACTCTCCTAGGCTGTAAGTCGGAGATTCCCGGTAACTAACTCTTTTTTGGGAAATGTTTTCTCAATATTTGATATGGTTTTTGGGTCAAGATGAATATCTAAGTACTTGACTGTGTTTTCAAGACTGTCTAGAGATACAAAATCTCACAAGGCCTTCTGGCAATGTGGTCAGACAAGGTTTGATTAAATGGGGGAAAGAAAACGGCTATTGAACTAGATTACACTTCATACAAACAAGCACAATGGGTTTAATAACCAAGAAATAACTTATGATTATCAACTAAGACAATTAACCAGTGAGATGACAGTCACTGCAAATTGAATGAGCATCAGCAAAGGACTTCCACTCATAAGATATAAAAGAACAGAGGAGAAAATCTAACAACAGAACTGAAGGAAGCTTGCAATTTTTTATAAAATAAGAATAGGTCTTTTCATTACAGTGGCAACATCATAGCACTCAAAATAGAACCCTTTTCTTTTCAAATGTTCCTGGCTTTATAGCCTTTACATACAGTTTACAGATCCTAGAAAACTAGATCTGTTTTACGAAAAACAGAAAGTCAAACTATATTTACAAAAAGATAGGGATAAACCCCAAAAAAGGAGGATAATCTCTATGAGTTGGTCCTTAAGATGTGTTGATTGTTGATGACATGGAGATTAGCCTTCCAAGGCTTCTTCAACCTGTTCTTCCAAAGATAAATTCGAGTTGATGATGTGTAGCCAAAAACCCCTGAAATTTTGCCTATGAGAAGATGCCAAATGTGGTTAAAACTCTTCTTCTTACCTTATCTCTTATAAATAGTCTTTAAATCTGACTTGATAATTCAGTATTTGACTATTCGAAGAAGTTTCGTCTCATTCTGATTCGAAAATTTCTGATCTGTGCAAAATTTCAAGCATTCTGGTTATCAAAGACTTTCGGTGGTTAAGAGTATTGAGTTTTGAATGCCTTATCCACCGAAAAGGCCCTCTTTCAGTGGTTAATGAGCGCTCCTGGGCTCGCCTAAACCACCGAAACTTCAGCTTGATCATTAGCTATTAAGAATCGAGATTTGGAATTTGGATGGATCTTTGACTGATAATTATTTAGCCAAATGTTCAAGCTTTACCTCTCAAGTTTGAAAGATGCTGTGATTATAAAATCACAAAATTTTGCATGAGCTGCTGAATATGAATGTATTCTCGACTTGCTAAAAAGCCTTAGCTTGGGGAGAATAAAGAAATTTGATCACAAATAGGAAAAACTCTTTTCAAACCTGTGATTAACTTTGCTTGTTTATTCTACTCCAACATCAATTCAATGCAACTTCACCAGAGATATAACTTATAGATACTTTACAGTTTACTGTCTTCGGGATTCCTCTAAAACTAGATTTGATTAACTAATGAGCCAATTGTTCTGCCACCTATAATATTTGATTGTCATCTCATCCTCAATCACATTCAAAACCTGTAACTGTCAGGGAATGATATCAACGGTGTTCTCAAATAAAAAAAGAATGATGCTTAAAAATCTGGGATGTGCTTGATGTTTTTAAGATTTTGTAGTTGTCGGGTACTCTGCCTCATGTAGATATGAATCCCTCCTTTCTAGCAATAATCCTGTTTGCCTACCAATAGCATCAATTTCATCCACGAACACAAATGATAAGGGTATTTTCTTTGTTCCTTCACAGTCCCGAACACTACAATCCTCCTCCAACAATGATTTTGACTTCCTATCTAAGTCAGTAGATTTTCCTGTAACAGGCATGGGAACTGAGAACCTATTTTTTTCCAATTCTTGGATTGTAGAAATACCTAAAGAAGATTTAGATCCTCCATATGGACCTTGGATAAGTGGCTCAGCTGCCCCTACAGTCGGCCCCGAGTCTGTCAATGGCCTAGTTGTTGAATACTGTAGTAACGCACTTAATGTGTACTTTTGCAATTGTCCACTGGAAGGTGCCATGTGCATATCCAAGCAAGTAGCAGTGTTCCCATATGCTGCATACAAAATATCATCATTTCCTGGACTGAAGCAAACAGAAGCAACTGGTTCCTTGCCAAGATCCATGACCGATGCATTTTCTTTGCAACGCAAATCGAACCAGTAGACACTCTCGTCCTTCCCATGGCCGCCAAGGATGAAACTACACAGAGCTGCAAATATTTGTGTACAGATCTGAGTGTTTTGTAAAGGCAATGTTGACGAATGTCAATAATCTGTCATGGAAACTTCAAAGATCGCCCGATTAGATAATCTTCAAGTTTGACTGATTTATATCGTCTGTATTAAAACCACCAGTGCCATGGGGAAAAATCTATGCATTACCAACTGAAGACTTTAAAGCAGGTGCTTGAGAATGACCTTGACTTGGAAGTAGAGTAAGAGATGGCACTAGACTTTCATTTTTGTTTACTATTTGACCAGGTAAGCCCTCCAAACCCTTACTGTCAAGTGAAGGCATCTTCTGAATCATAGGCACTTATTTCCTTTAATGTATTCATCCCCTGATAGTCTGAGAACTCTTGATTCAGACTCGGCTCCTAGCTCGACCATTCCATGAACCAGACCTCCTCTGAGTTGTTAATTTAACCAACAGAAATTTATACGCTTGCACCGTCAACAGCTTTCAACATGTCAAACATTTAGACCACAGGCTGTATTCACCATTAGACAGTTGCGCATGCATTCATTTACTTGGAAAACGGACATTCGGCAGATTGGCGGTTTCATTTATTTATTCTTTGTTTACTCAGGGAGTAAATCCCACCTATATCGGATGTTTAGATATTATCACCTTCAGAAATGTCAACACTCATAGTTCTATTGATGAGTTGTATTGTGCATGGTAGATTTGGCATTTGTTTTGAGCTTTGTGTGTCAACTTGTGATACGACCTATGTGTTGGTTGCCAAGACTTGGTATGTGGATTAACTCATTGCATTGAAATCTGTAGGCCATCAATATTTTGGTAAAGGTCATATAGCTTGATAGGCATATGAATGTATCACTGAAGTCTAGTCGTAGGCCTTAGGTCCAGGAGTAATCACAATCGATTAGGAGCTTGATGGAAAAGATGGAGGTCAAGACACTAGAAAGATATTAAGGAAAACGATAAATCATTTGAAGAGTGATGGAAAAAATGATAAAAATACTAGTGCATTTTTTATCACTAACACTTCCTGCATATGCTCCAATGTTAGACTTATGTGTAGCCTTATTCTTGGATTACATATGACGAGCAAATTACATAGCTTCCATAATAGTTTTTAGGATGTTTTAGAAAAAATTCATGTTTAATGTCTTCTTTTAATTCACCCATGTAAGCTTCGAACAAATATTCATCACCTATGTCATCCACCCTTGTGTTCAATACATAAAATTCTGAATTATAATCTTCAATATCACCTAAGTTCTTAATTCTTGTCAATTGACTAAAGTAGTCTTGTTCCCAAGCTTTCCCATATTGTGTTTCTAAGTCTCTTGTAAATAAAACCCAAGTATAATGATAAGAAGGGGGCTTCCTTTTGTTGGGACATGGATTGAACACAGAAGGAAAATGGATTTGAGTTTGCGGTGGTGTCGAAAGACACCATACCAGTGAAGCACAAATTGCTCAAGGTGAGTAAGAGTAGATCTCCTGAGATGATCTGACAATCGAGATGATGATTGATCTAGATCTTGGGGGATGAGATATGGATCGCTTGAATGCTGAGAGAGGAGGAGCTTAGATGTGCCAATATTGCATGAAAAGAAGCATGGATAAGAAAAACATGTAAATGAAGTACTCGGGAGGTGAGGCTCAAAGAGAAGCCTCGCCTCTAAAACTAATTACTAGTAAATCACTCAGAGCTAATTAATCTCACAATGAACAATAGAAAATATGAGAGAAGCCAAAATGAGTAACTTGATATCATGAGAAGGTTTTCTAGGCATTTATATAGCATTACAAAATGGTCCATTGGACAAAGTCAACAAGAGCTCATTAAATGAGTCTTTATTATTAGTATAATAGATCTAACTACCCAACTAGCTAAGTAGTGGAAAATAAAACCCAATACAATAATAGAAAGGGCTCATTAAATGAGTCATTATTACTATAATAATAGATCTAACTACCCATCTAAATAAGTAGTGGAAAATAAAACCCAATACAATAATGGAGAGGTGGGACTCTCTTTGACCCATATGGGCAACCTATTAGCCCAATTAATTAATGAGGAGGTGGGAATCTCCTTTATCCAAATGGACAATCTATTAGTTTTACAGATTTATGAATTTTGCATTCAAATTTAGACCATATACCCCCTAAAATTCGGATCATTCCTCACCCCTTTAGAAAATCACAGTCCACATCGTTTCACTCATGCTAAAAATAGAAACCTCATTATCGTACCATTATGATTACAATGTGAAAATATCCAATGAAGAGAAGGGTTGTGTGTGATTGACCCATAACCTAAGGTGTGTGGTTGACCCATAACCTAGTTGACAATGTCATTGTACATGGGTATAATAAATAAATAAATTTTAATAAAATCCCAAAATATAATATGGAAAAATCTTGACTTTGGGGCTGTGAACATTCTTTTGCAAATATATTCATAACTTCTATTACATGTGATGAAATCAAATTACGTCGAAGACCCATTTGAGCTACTGAAGAGATATTTCCATCGGTATATGGAACTTGTTCTGATGTGTCCCATGGAGTGAGAAACACTAGGCTTAATTTGAATGACACGTGTCCACATTGGTTACAAACATGTGTTGTTTCAAACAAAGATATCTCATAAACCAGACAACGAAATGAAATTCTATGAAATACTCGTTTGATATCTTGAGGAAATATTTACATCCATATGTGGAAATACTTCTATTTTTTTCTGAGCAAGGAGAAAATATTGTTGAAGATGGTGGTACGCACAACCTCCTTGGGTCAAATACAGACTAAGATTCAATCGATGATATATCTCAAACTAGGAAGCAAAATGAGAATCTGAGAAATACCCATTTGAGATATTGAAGAGATATTTCCATCCATATGTGGAAATCACTTTTTGTTTACGCTATCAAGGATAAAAGTACCGATGAATATGGTGGTACGCACGGCCTCCTTGGGTCAAATACATGTTGAGATTCAATCGATGATATCTCTCAAAGAAGGAAGCCAAATGTGATTCCGCGAAATAAAGATTTGAGATATTGAAGAGATATTTCCAATGCGATATGGTAGAGCCTATAAAATTCTTTGTAAAGTTTTCAACACCTCTTTGAAGTTGGTTGAGTGTAGAGGGCCATAAAGGATGTCAAGGGTTTGTAGAGAAGCATGGATTGTTGTAGAGGTTGTGGAACCTCCATGGGCAGTATGGACACCCTGCAAATTTGTTGAAAATGTTGCAGAACAATGGATGTAGTGGATCCATGCATATATGTAGTGAATCCATGTATCGATGTAGTGAATCCATGTATGGTTCTCCTTGTAATGGTGAACGAAGATCCGGGGGGAAAAAAAGCAATGTAGTGCATGTGGACCAACTGTGATGCTTACAGTGTATGTTCCGGAAAATGGATTTTGATAGTACCAGAAGGAGGTTGGTGATTACTGCAAATGTTTGAACCCACAATGTGCTTCAAACCCTTGTCCCGATGGAGAGCATACATGCTCTAATACCACTGATCTGGATCTTAGGGGCTGAGATATGGATTGCTTGAATGCCGAAAGAGGAGGAGCTTAGATGTGCCAATATTGCATGAAAAGAAGCATGGACAAAAAAAACATGTAAATGAAGTACTCGAGAGGTGAGGCTCAAAGAGAAGTCTCACCTCTAAAACTAATTACTAGTAAATCACTCAGAGCTAATTAATCTCACAATGAACAATAGAAAATATGAGAGAAGCCAAAATGAGTAACATGATATCATGAGAAGGCTTGTTAGGCATTTATATAGCATTAAAAAATGGTTCGTTTGACAAAGTCAACAAGAGATCATTAAATGAGTCTCTATTATTAGTATAATAGATCTAACTACCCAACTAACTAAGTAGTGGAAAATAAAACCCGACAAGATAATGGAAAGGGCTCATTAAATGAGTCACTATTATTATAATAATAGATCTAACTACCCATCTAACTAAGTAGTGGAAAATAAAACCCAATACAATAATGGAGAGGTGGGACTCTCTTTGACCCATATGGGCAACCTGTTATCCCAATTAATTAATGAGGTGGGCATCTCCTTGATCCACATGAACAATCTATTAGTTTTATAGCTTTATGACTTTTGCATCCGAATTTAGACCATATACCCTCTAAAATTTGGATCAATGATAGACCAATCACTAAGATTGTTTATAAATAGGTTTGGTCATGGAACAAACTCAACAAACTCGGTTGAAGTCGATTGTCCATAAAACATGGATCAAGAATCCATAAGTGGACATGGTCAACCAAGGGTTTATTCAGTCGTTGACCCAAAGACTTGGTCAACCCAATCAATCTGAAAAGGTTACAAAGGAACTGAATGTTCAAACACCTTTTAAATACCCATTGATACCATTATTATTGTTTTATCTCAAAATTAAAAGTTGTTACATGAATCCTTTTCTTATCATCCATAATATTATGCAGTTCAAAATATTGCTCTATTTGATTCATCCAAGTGAAGACTTTTGTTCCATCAAACTTCCTTAATTCAACCTTGGGATGGTTCACTCATTTTGTAGACCATCCATAAGTAGCTATACCATTGAATTTCAATCTCCTTGGAAAATTATTATTGTTGGAAAGTTGTTCAACCTGAATACTACTTGTATTTTCATGAGTCCATCCATACACCTTATCAATTTTAGGGAACCTCCCATTTAAGGATTATATTAATACCGCAGATCACAATTAAAGATAGATCGGCTCAGTAAAAACAAATGATTATATACCCTGAGCACTTAGCACTATAAGTTAAATCTAGCATTCATTTACCCTTAATATAAGTAAAGTACTTAAGCAATAAAATATCTATTATTACACATGATAATCAAAGCACTAAGAAGATTCATAACAGAAATAACACAGCACAAAGAAAACCATGAGACACTAGATATACATGGTTCACCCTAGGGTGGGGCTACATCCACAAACTGCTTCGCCTCTTTATTATTCGCCAAAATCCTACATCCATTCACTCCTATGCACTAAGCCACAAAGTCGAACTTTTCACAAGACTGGAGATCTGCGCACTAAGCACTATATCCTCCTCCAAAAACTAGGTCAAATGCATAGAGACAAACTCTCTATTACAACACTTAGAACCTTCTACAAAATCACAGTCGAGCACAAAGCCTCGACACACATAATTCCTTCGCACAAAGAGTTTGGGACCTCTACTTCTACAATAGATTCCACTTATTTATACTTTACAAAATCTTACAATAGGGCCTAAACATGGGGAAAACCCATGGGCCAACATCCCATAAACCCATTACAAAACCCTAGAGGACCCCTTACTGAGTCCACATAACCCTTAAAATGGTTGAGATCCGTGATCTCAGCTCCACCTGGGCACTCCTTCTTCAACCAACGTGTCGAAGTCGAAAAGTGGACCAAATTTGACCAAAGTTTCCCCAAATTTGGTCGAGGTCCAACATGCCCCCAACACTCACTCGTGACCCATCTTGCTTAACTCAGGTTCGGACAATGCTTCTTTGAAATCCTTGAGATTAACTTGAGATACCTCGACTTGTTGCCTCACCTGAGCCTCCTGCTCAGTGAGCTCCTAGATTGTCTGCTCTGTAACAGACCCTTCCATACATTGTTCTACTGCTGCAACTACTTGATCTAATTGTAATCCCTTGCCATCCATATCCTTGAACACCTTGCAGGCTTCATCCTGCACAGGTTGTAACTTTTGTGTTACTTCCATCACCTTACCTTGGAGGGAAGTGATATGTTGTTGTACTTTGCACTGCTCATGTGATCTCTTCATCCTTTCCACTACTATGATAAGCTTCATCTGCACCTGCAATGAAAATGCTTGTTGTTTCACCTCCTGTAACTACGCTTCTAGATTCTTTAGCTCTGGATCCTCGATGAGGCATTCATATATCTGGGCACTTCTGTCACTCAATTGTTTACATGCCAAGGCGAGGGCTCTTATACTTGCTACTATGTTTTTTGTGGACTCCTCCCTCTGATCACACACCTCCTGTGAGGTGCTCGGCATTTTTCAGGCCTCCAATTCATTTATCCTAGCCTGAAGTTGTTGGAAGGCCTTTGTGAACTTCACTACTTTATCTTTGACTGGCTCTTGCTCCTCCTGTGCCAAGCCTGGAACAGAGCGGCATTATTTTCTTATTACTTCTTTGACCACAGCCTGCTCTGCAATCAACTGCTCTTTTTCCCTTTGTGGTTGGTCTTTTTTCTCCTGAAGCTTCACCTCAATCTCTGCTTTCTCACTTTCATGGGAAGCTACACTGTCCTACGCTACTCGTAATTGTACTAGGATTTCATCTTTCTCCTTTTACAAAGATTTTGTATACTTATCCTTCTCTTCCTGAGCTCTCTAGAACCGAGATTCTATTGCATCTGCAAGCCTTCTTAACCAGGTTGGTTTGTCCCCCAATTATGCGGACTATGATGAGGAAGATGCAAGTGGCGTAGTAGGTACTGTGTGGACTAAGTGAACAGCATGTTGCACTTCCTTCAATTCTATCTCAATCCTTTTGTATAACTTCTCTTGTTTCTCTTTGTATCTCTGCAGCATGTCTTCAAAGGTGTCTTCCATAGCTCTGCAGACTAGACTAATGTCGTCGTCGGTGAGAGTGGATTCCAACTGTGGCTTATTGGTGTGTGTCTTCTTCCTTGTTGAAGGTTTTGTCGAAGAAACTTTCCTCTTTTGTGGTGTCACAGTCCCAATAGGGGTATCTTCAGGTGGTGTAGCTTCGCCTCCTCCTAGATCTTCTTCTCCTTCATCTCCTCCTTCCTGTCCTTTTGATTCGTCTTCTCCTCCTCCTAGTAAGCCAGACCCATTATATCCAGAAGTTTTGTCCTCTTTGTCACTCTCTATGTACTGGAATTCAGTCGGATTTTTCTACTTCTTCATCCCACTGGAATGTTCGACATGTTCAACTCGTGTGACTATCGGGCTTCCTATAGTGTCAGTGTCAGATAAATCTGCATCGGCAATAGGTATAAGAAATTCTTCAACCATTCCTTTGTAATCTGCTCCACATATTCATCCTTCAGCTTGCAGTATGACTACAATTCTTCCTGTTGCTCATCTCTTCGCACGGTGATGTAAATGAATTGGGTATCAGTGCGGAACTTTGCTATGGGTCGGTACTGATGCAGGGTATGTAGTGTCATAGGTGGGAATGATTCAATGGTGACCTTCAAATGTTGATAATATCCATGAAACATGGCATTAGACTGCCACTGCTTCATCACGTCATTGGTATACCACGAGGTGGAAAAATGAGTGGCCAGGGGCTCTATAGGTTCGATCTCTAGGAAAGTGGCTCCTTCAAGCATCTGTCAAGCCAAAAATGTGATCAAGATGATCAATCAACTGTAATGAAATTCATATCCCAAGTCCTGAGCTTCGTGGAAACTCTTTTCTAATTCGTTGATGAGGTAATTCGCCCAGTTCATCTTCATTCCCTCCACACACTTTCCCGTGAGGTCCACCACGAACCTGGTGACCTGTGTGGGGCAATTATTCCTCACTATATTTCTAGCTAAGAGTTGACAAGAAAGGCACACTACGCCATCCTGTATGGAGGATACCTTCTAACCTCACTTTCCTTTTTCTACCTCTCCATAGGCTTCTTTGATGCGTTGTGCTAATGAATGGTCTGAGGCCTTTCCTGGATAGAATTGTTGTGGGTCAGGACCCTTCAAACTTAAACATGTGATCCAGTGGATCAGCATCGAATCCACAATAATCCTTCTGTCAAGTCATAAACATCTGCCATGATAGCACAAAAGAAGGATTTTAACGCAAGCGTTAACCTCCTAGTGGTGGCCAAAATGTGGGATATTCATTGCATTCAACACGATTGACTATGCCAACACCTTAATCCATGGTTGCGAGATGAGGCGAGGTTTCTTTCCAGTTTTCTTCATTAAGTAGCGGTGAGGAGCTAACATGGCGTAGTTCTTCCGGTCTCCTAAGTTGAAGTCATTGTGCTTCAACATCGGGATCTATCCTAACTGACTCTCGACTATGCGAAATCCTTTCAGAATGGATACAGTGAAAACAGAGTACTCAAAATAGCAAGGGATACTGTCACGGTTAACAGTTCCAGCCAGAGGCAGAACATACTAAGGAAATATCAATAGGATCTGCTTCGCATTAGCTAGATCACCGCGGTGCTTACTTCGTTGTTCAGTTACGGGGTTGGTGCGGGAGGAACGACGTCCGGTCGAAGGGGAAGCCTGTAGTCCCCTAGTCAACGACGCATGAATACCTTCATATACAGGTTTTTCTACCATGATCTTATTAATAACTTCCTCGATAGACTTCTCCAACTCGATGGGTTTGCCTGACATTCTAGCTTTTAACAGACATGCGGGGTAGACAAATGGACATGTGGGGTATAGTTTTAGATAATGGTAGGCATCACAACTCGACACTTGGAAATTTATCATCTTAGCTCAATCAATAACGGGTAGCAAAAAGTGGTCCCAACACCACCATCGATGAGTTAAATAAGCGGGGCAGTTGTGATGGATCTTCCAACGGATAGAAAACGGCTTCCATTAATGTAAATCTATCAGTTATGGCGCGGTATCAACGTCCAAAAGCAGTCCATAAGCCCATATGTGTCTTTCCTAACTGTTATGGAGCGTCATTCTAATGGTCAAGGTGCCTCCAACAGTCATATAACTTCGCCAGGGCGAAGTCCAAATCTGCACGGACCTGTTGTTCTAGCGAGGTTCAAATCCTGCGAACCTGCCTCCTGCGTGGTTCCAGTCTACGAAGTCTTCCATCTAGTTTCTATAACTTCTTGTAGATTTTCCAACTTATCCTTATTTTTATTGAGCTTCCTTTTCTTATTTCTTGTGATATGAGTCTCTTTAACTGTTTCTGGAACCCTCTTTCCATTTTTATTCTTATCTTCCGCTAGTGTAGTGGCTTCGCATTGTTGAGGTACCCTCAAAGATTCTGAAGTTAATATCCCTTTTCTTAACATTTACTAAGTGGGAATACTTATGTCTTGGATAGATAGGTCCTTCAAGACTTCTTGCATTCTTCCAACCTTGATATCTAATTCTCTTACATTCTGTCCCTCCTGCATTGTTACTTTGTTATGTTTCTTCGACTTATCCTCTCGTTCTTCTATTAGTCGATCTATTTGCCTAGCTATGAAATCCATTAATTCTTGCTTTTTATTTTCTGTAGCTTCTTCCTCTGCTTTCCTTCTAATCTGATCCTTCTCAATCCAAGCCTTACCTAACAAAAGTGGTAAAGGAGCGTTGTTCCCAACAAACCTAATGACTTCAAATTCTTCTTCAGTCGATGTTCCATGGACAATAATAGGTATAGTATTTACTCTTGCACATAAGCTTATCATCTTTCCCTTAAACAAACTTATCCTTCCTAAATAAGGTACCATAGTAGGCTTTCCCAAAACTTCCCAAGTTTCTTCTGTCATAATATTCACTTGTGTTTCTTCATCTAGGACTATACAATCTATGTCGAAATATTTTATTCTTGCACTTATGCGTTGTTTTTCTTTCAGGATTTCTGGTAAAATGACATCTTTATGAACATCCATCGCTTCTTTCGACTGTAATAACATAGTCTCAAATTCCTCTGACCCTTTCTCTTTATGACTTTCTAATATGCCCTTGGTCTCTTGAATTTTTTTATATTTTTCTTGTCTTATGCCCATTCTTTCAACTTTAGAAATAATCCTTGGACAATCCTCAACCTCATGACCAACAACCTTACAACAAAGACAAATAGGGCCTACCCCAGGAAATTCCTTAGCAAGATATCTCAACCTTCTACAATTATAACAGAAAGTCCATCCTCTTTTTCTCTTAAATGTTCCCTAATCTTTTCTGTACTACGCACTTCCCCTAGGATCATAGTGTTGGACCTGCAATCTACAAAAATTCTTTCTAGGTTCCTGCATCCACTTATTAGTCCAAAAACTCTTTTATGCATGGGAATAACATATCTTTCTTCATTTCCGTTAAATTTACTCAAATCAACTCTTTCTTTCAACTGCGCCCTAGCCTTCAGATTAGGACAGAATCTATTAAACATACTTAAGTTCATGCTTTTAAAACAAAAAATTGCACTTATCTTTCTCTTTCCAAAGCACAAGATTGCTTAATTAGAATCTTACCTCTTTTCTTCAAAACATCTTACTTGCTTGGCATAAAGCCTCGCAATTCAAGTAGAGTACTATGTTGGATTACTGAGAGGGGGGTGAATCAGTAATAACGTAATTATAATCCTTTTTCTTCAAATGTTATATCAATGTAGAATTATTATCCAATAATGAGCAGTAATAAATAAACAATCACACACACGCACAGTACACCAGTGTTTTACGTGGAAACCCAA
>ML811491.1:61753-77143 GCA_009831015.1 Picea engelmannii
GCCATAACTCTCTAACTGTGAGGAATTATGTGACATTCCACATACCACCGGAAATGACATGACAAGAACTATCCATCTAGGATATTTTCCCTGACAAATTCACTTTCCTTCATCTCATTATTCCATAATTAAGCATGGGTTCTATTACTCCACAAAGCGTCTTCCCTTGAGGGCTTTCACCATAAGGGGACCACTTTGGAGTTCATCCATATTTACTTCTTATCAACCATGACAAAACAATAATGATTCATATTTACATCAAACACTATTGGGTCCATTACCCAAACCTTTGTGTTATGGGTCTTTCTTCAAGGGTAGACATCAATGACAACCAACCTTAATCAACATACTGCGCACTTCGGCAGCAGACCTACGCACAAAGCTTCTCTTTTTCTTTACTTCAGTTCCCAACAATCACAGTTTCAGGTCCCGTCAACAGAACCATTTGTTGGCATAGGGGTAGACCTAGGGTTCAACGCTTAACAGTGTACCAACAAAACCCTGACTATCGACGCTTTCAGCAACACCTGTGAAGAAGGAGAAGCCTCACCCGAGGTAGAAGCAGGGGGGGTTATAAGATGAAGGTGTTTGTAACCAGGCTGGGACACGAATCTATGATAAGAGTACTTATTAGAATATTCTATTAACACTTAGGAAGTGGCATGCCTTAGTTTATTAACCCTATTAATACCGCAAAGAATAATCAAAGATATATAGTCACAGTAAAAACAAATGATTATATACCCTCAGCACTTAGCACTATAAGTTAAATATAGAATTCATTTACCCTTAACATAAGTAAAGTACTTAAGCAATAAAATATATATCTATTACACATCATAATCAAATCACTAAGCATATTCATAATAGAAATAAAACAGCACAAACCAAACCATGAGACACCAGATATATGTTGTTCACCCCAGGGTGGGGCTATGTCCACCAAGGGCTTCGCCTCTTTATTATTCGCCAAAATCCTACATCCATTCACTCATGTGCACTAAGCCATAGAGTCGAACTTTACACAAGACTGGAGATCCATGCATTAAGCACTAGATCCTCCTCCCAAAACTAGGTCAAATGCACAGAGCCAAACTCTTTATTACAGCACTTAGATCTTTCTAGAAGTGGAAGCTTCTATTAATACTTCTTATAACATTAGACTTGTTCACATTATTAAATAGGCCTTATTAACTAATGTCAGCCTTTATTACATGAAAAATACAGTATTCTACCTACTAAGGGGCTAGGGAGATCGGTTCCCTAACATGTCCCTAACAAATCCCTGCAAGCCAACACCCCAACATTTTCCACCTAGAAAGTACTAAGATAGATGACAAACTATATAATGATCCAATATGGATTAAAGGTTGCAGCAGTAGCGGTAATAGGGAAGACATGAGGAGAAGTCAAAATAAAATCAACAAGAGAGGTAGAGGATATGTGGATAGATGAGCTAAAGGGAGATAAGAAGAGGAAGAGGAAAGATGAGCAAAATGGAGAATCACAAGCAAAAAAGACAAAAACTAGGGATTCTGAAGCAAAGGGGAATGATAAGAATATTCCAAAGCTAATTTTTCTAAAGGTACTTGGATGTTATTCACAGATAACTCATTCCACTGCCACTCCGTCTAATTTCTCAAAGTTGCTTGATATATTTATATTAGGAAGAATTCCCGACACACCTAGTGATGAGACTTCTCAAGGGACTAGTTCCTCCATTCTTTTGTTTGAAGAACATTCTTCTCCAAGAATTCATGGATCCTTATGACATCATTAGAGAAGAGGAAATTTAGCAAGGGATCCCTCTTGGCCCTAGATATTGGTATTCCATTTGCACAACCTAGGTTTCTCACAATGTATGATGGCCTCACATTTGAGCTCACCCTAACCACCTTTGGGCCCATAATTGTCAAGCATAGTGAAAAATAAGGTTAGAGGATTGGAGGGTAACCCAACTTAAAATTAAAACTTATGAATTACCTCCCATTGATAACATCGATATGGATAAAATCTCTACCATGTGATCTATGATGGCTATGTCAAGATTTCCCATGAAAATGACACATTCAAAAGGAACTTGGGGTCTATACTCTCAAAGAATTAGTACTTGACGACGAAGGTGTGGGACTTGGACGTAGAAAAGGGGGTACTAGAGGAAAATATTGTTTCCTTTGGAAAGGATCCCCAAATATTTGTTGAGTCTATTCACATTTTTAAAGAAAAGCAGTAACATATCAGATCCTTGGAAGGAACTATAATAGAAACAACACTCCCACTAATGTAGAACTTGTCACTAGAAAAGCATCAACCGGAGGGAAAAGTTGAGTTTCTAATTAGAAAAAATGTTTCCCTATGTGCCAAAAAGAGATTTATTATGGAATGAATGGCATGTTTGAAAGAATACAAGGATGAAATATATTCATCAAGCACACAGTTAGATGATGCAAAAGTTGAAATTTCCACTCTAGATTTTAAACTTAGCGAAGAACAACAAAGAAAAATTCCTTTGTCTCATATACATGTTGTGATGGAGGATTCAAATACCAAGAAATTGAAGCATGGAATATAATAATTAACAAGGTAGGTGGATGAATTGAAGGCTTAGTATCAAGGAAATGATTAGGCATCAAGTCATGAGCTTAGGTCAAGAAAAGAAAATGAAACCTAAATAAGAAAGGCCAAAAGTTTGAAGAAGCATAGAAAAAATCAGTTGAGAAAAAGTCTGAATTTACTGCCATCTTATGTGAAGTGGACATGTGGAAATAAAAGTATGAAAAAAAATTATAGGAGGGAAATCTCATCACCAAGCTCTAAGGAATCAAAGCATCCATGTGGGACCTTGCTATGAAGGACATGCCACAACTTATATAACAATTAGACTTCCACCTATAATTTAATAAGATACATTGGAGAATGACAGTATATGGATGAAACATGGGAGGAGGTGATTAACATGCCCACATAGCAAAAGAGGTAAATAAGGCCTTGAACTCTATTCAGAAACAAAATGTTATATGGTTGGGGATTACTGACATGATCTTAGTGTCGATGGACATTGACACCTATGCAACCAAGTTGAGGAATTAGAAAACTGTGGATCAGAATTCCAAAGCTATAGGGTCCTGAATTGATCCGAAATCGAATCCAAAAGCCTGTCAGGGCATGAAAAATGCTCAAAAATGAAAGTGCTCGGAATCTAACGAAACCAACACCATTGTGTCCGTCTCGTCTTCCTGATTCCGGTGGTATAATTTTTATGTCAAACGAAGTCCGTATGAAGAAGATATCGCATTCTGTCCGCCAAGCCAAACAGGGAAAATTTTGGATGCTAACTGTACCTGTTCGTACTGTCCGTACAGGACACGTGTCAGTCTGTACGATGACACGTGGAAGGTCTGTATAGGTGATGTGGCAGCACCAGAGGATGACACGTGGTAGGTTCGTACGATGACACGTGGCAGGTTCCGTACAGGACACGTGGCGGCTCCAGGGAGTGCCACGTGTCAGGCTGATTTGGCACTTTTGGCACACGGTTGGGCCAATCCAAAGGTGACATGTGTCACCACTGGAAGGGTGACACATGGCACAGATGACATCAATGGATGACGTGGCTCGAGTGACGTGGAAGTTGACAGAGCATATGGCAGGATGACGTTTCATGATGATAGAGCGTACGGAAACGACGCGTGGCAGGTGATTGGATGTATAGATGTCGACACGGCAAGTGACGTGGACCAATGAGAGACTGACATGTGGTAGTTTTCTGGTCAAATGATTGGGTGCCACGTGGCCCAATCATGGGCTTCCATGTGGCACCCCGGTTTTTTTCAATATTGGTTGTGTCAAAAATTTATTTAGAGCCCGGGGGGATTCGAACCCCTGACCTCCCCTTCCGGCAATGATTTAACAGAATTCCGTTTTCCAACGCGCCACCGTGTACTACTTGCCATTGAAATGGCGGTAATAGTATTTAACTTGTGTTAAAGGTTTGGTCGATGGGAAAAGGGTCGGGGCCTAAGCCCCAGCCCTCGGCTTACAATGTAACCGTTGCACAGGCGCGGGTGTTTACGGTTGGCGCGGTTTAACAAATATATAGCACAGTTTTAAACATGGTTCAACGGTTACAATATGTTTAACCTACCCACGGGCATATGCCATACCATGTGACCGGACTGTGGTCCATATGGGTGCGCGCGGGGTTATTGTTATATGTTAGCCCGTGGGTCATATGTGTATACCAATGCGACCAGAGCTGAGTGCAGAGGGGGCCAGCGCTTAGCCAAGGGCTAGCGCTTGGCCGTATTATGAGTGCCATGTGACCTTTTAAAGGGGGCGCGCCCAACCAAGGGGGCTTAAGCTCGAAATTGGTTTAAAAATGGTTTTTAAAACTATATTATAGTTTTAAAAAGTGGGTTTTTTTGTAACCATTTGGGTTTTAATTATTGTTTAAAGCTTTTTTAATGTAATTAACTCATAATTGGGAGTTATTGGGATTTTTTAGAGCCTAATTTTTGGGAGGAAGTTGGGGATGAGAAACCAACTTTCCCACTATTTAACCAAGGCCATGTTGAGGCCATTTGGAAGCTTTTGGACAGATTTTGGACGGTTTTGGAGAGCAGAGATGCTGAGGCAAAGCCAAGTCAAAGCCAGTTTGAGGCAGGGAAGCTGTTGAGGAGGAGATGCTGTTGGACGATTTCTGAGAGCTCGGGACATCCATTTCAGGTGCTGTAAGTTGTGCAAGATTCTAGAGATCTGGGCGAACATGACCAGATCAGTCTAGAAGCCATTTGGCATTGTAAAGATGTACTATTAAGCTTTTGAACAGAAATAAAGAAGCCTCCCCCATAGAGAAAAGGCCCGGAGACGTAGGCAAAGTTGTGCCGAACTCCGTTATCAACCTGTGCATTATGGTTTGTTGTTTTTCATTGCTTTTCAGATTTGCATATATGTCTATGGTTGTATAATTCATTCTCTTTTCTCATTCTTTCGTTAAGTTTTCCCAATGGTCAATTAATACATGCAAATAAAACTCAACCATAAGTCATTCGAAAAATCCTGACAGATCAAGTGGTATCAGAGCTAGTTGACGTTTGGAATTGAGTTTGCATGTTAACCAGGGAAGAGCACATCTCAAGGAGGAAAATGGCATCTACAGGAGGACTTTCTCAAGACGAGAAAAAGTTCAGAGATACGGTGTTTTCCATGGCCGAGATGGTGAAGGTGTTGTATGAAGATTACTTGGAACGAAAGAGAACGGTTCAAGTGAAAGCTTCAAAGAAAAACAAGGGGAAAGAAGCATTGAAGGAAGTGCCTTCTACATCTGTTTCAAACAACATATCTGAGGTATGCAGTGAAGGTTTCTCAGCAAATTTTTCCCGTACTCATCAAGTTGGTTTTGGTGAATTCGAAAAACACACAAAAGGTGTAGGTTTGAGAATATTAACCAAGATGGGCTATGAAAAAGGAAAGGGCCTTGGATGTAGAGGTCAAGTCATTGTAAATCCCATTGAGGTTGAAGAAAGGCCTCGATACTTAGGATTGGGATATGAAAGAAGGGACCTTGGAGAGTCTTCCAAGATAGGTTCCAAAACTTCGGAGGCAAGTAAAGCTTCAAATGGCCAACTTAAGACATTGCAGGAACACTTCACGGAAAGAAATGGCGCACCACTTCAGGACTATGGTAGTGAATGCAAGTCGTATCCCAAGAAATGTGAAGATCAGCATGGAAGGTATAATGGTCATGTTTTTGTTAATTCTCCTTTTTATTATAACAAGCATAATCAAGTAAACCGGAACTTGTGGAATCTTTATCCATGTACTTATTGTCATTCACCTAAGCATTGTGTTGCCAAGTGTTGGAAGAGACAAACTTTGTACAGGAAACCTATGTCGTCCAAGAAGGAAACACGACGTAAAGGCTCAAGTCCACAACGGAAGAAGGAGAAGGTTAAGCAGGTCTGGATGTTGAAAACTCGTTGTACGTTTTGCAACAAGAGTGGACATCAAAAGGCTAGCTATTGGAAGCTTAATCCAGAGCTTCGTCCAAAAAAGGGCAAGAGGATTTTGCATGCACCCACGAAGGAAGAAGGATTACCAGCAAAGCAAGAAGAACATCGTGAAGGAAAGAAAGCAGTCACTTGGTTCTGCCAGAAGTGGATGTCTCAACTTCATTGTGTTTTGCTTCCCCTAATGTAATCATCTTTCAGAGACAAAGAGCAAGCTGGGTGGCCTATCCTGAGATTTTTGAGTGGTCAGTAACCTTTTGGGGACCAAAAGGTCTTATTGTTGGGAGGTGTGATCCGAAATCGGATCCAGAAGCCTGTCAGGGCATGAAAAATGCTCAAAAATGAAAGTGCTTGGAATCCAACGAAACCAACATCATTGCGTCCGTCTCGTCTTCCTGATTCTAGTGGTATAATTTTTATGTCAAACAGAGTCCGTATGAAGAAGACATCGCATTATGTCCGCCAAGCCAAACAGGCAAAATTTTGGATGCTTACTGTACCTGTCCGTATAGTCCGTACAGGACACGTGTCAGTCTGTACGATGACACGTGGCAGGTCCATACAGGTGACGTGGCAGCACTAGAGGATGACACATGGTAGGTATGTATGATGACACGTGGCAGGTTCCATACAGGACACGTGGCGGCTCCAGGGAGTGCCACATGTCAGGATGATTTGGCACTTTTGGCACACGGTTGGGCCAATCCGAAGGTGACACATGTCACCACTGGAAGGGTGACATGTGGCACGGATGACATCATCGGATGATGTGGCTCGAGTGATGTGGCAGTTGACGGAGCATACGGCAGGATGACGTGTCATGATGACAGAGCGTACGGAAACGATGCGTGGCATGTGACTAGACATACGGATGTCGACGCGGCAAGTGACGTGGACCAATGAGCGACTGACATGTGGCAGTTTTCTGGTCAAATGATTGGGTGCCACATAGCCCAAACATGGGCTGCCACGTGGCACCCCGGTTTTTGTCAATATTGGCTGTGTCAAAAATTTATTTAGAGCCCGGGGGGATTCAAACCCCAAACCTCCCCTTCCGGCAACAATTTAACAGAATTCTATTTGCCAACGCGCCACCGTGTACTGATTTCCATTGAAACGGCGGTAATAGTATTTAACTTGTGTTAAAGGTTTGGCCGGCGGGAAAAGGGTCGGGGCCTAAGCCCCAGCCCTCGGCTTACAATGTAACCGTTGCACGGGTGCGGGTGTTTACGGTTGGCGCGGTTTAACAAATATATAGCACAGTTTTAAACATGGTTCAATGGTTACAATATGTTTAACCTACCCACGGGCATATGCCATACAATGTGACCGGACTGTGGTCCATATGTGTGCGCGCGGGGTTATTGTTATATGTTAGCCCGTGGGTCATATGTGTATACCAATGCGACCAGAGCTGAGTGCAGAGGGGGCCAGCGCTTAGCCAAGGGCTAGCGCTTGGTCGTATTATGAGTGCCATGTGACCTTTTAAAGGGGGCGCGCCCAACCAAGGGGGATTAAGCCTGAAATTGGTTTAAAAATGGTTTTTAAAACTATATTATAGTTTAAAAAGGTGGGTTTTTTTGTAACCATTTGGGTTTTAATTATTGTTTAAATCCTTTTTAATGTAATTAACTCATAATTGGAATTTATTGGGCTTTTTTAGAGCCTAATGTTTGGGAGGAAGTTGGGGATGAGAAACCAACTTTCCCACTATTTAACCAAGGCCATGTTGAGGCCATTTGGAAACTTTTGGACAACTTTTGGATGGTTTTGGAGAGCAGAGATGTTGAGGCAAAGCCAAGTCAAAGCCAGTTTGAGGCAGGGAAGCTGTTGAGGAGGAGATGTTGTTGGACTATTTCTGAGAGCTCGGGACATCCGTTTCAGGTGCCGTAAGTTGTGCAAGATTCTAGAGATCTGGGCGAACATGACCAGATCAGTCTAGAATCCATTCAGCATTGTAAAGATGTACTATTAAGCTTTCGAACAGAAATAAAGAAGCCTCCCCCACAAAGAAAAGGCCCAGAGACGTAGGCAAAGTTGTGCCGAACTCCGTTATCAACCTGTGCATTATGGTTTGTTGTTTTTCATTGCTTTTCAGATTTGCATATATGTCTATGGCTGTATAATTCATTCTCTTTTCTCATTCTTTCGTTAAGTTTTCCAAATGGTCAATTAATGCATGCAAATAAAACTCAACCATAAGTCATTCAAAAAATCCTAACGGATCATGAATCATTGTCTTCATGAACAACATGACATGCCATATGGGCGAACCCCAACTCCTGTGGATTTCACTAAGAAAATTGAGCTAATAAGGCATTTTGAAATTTGAGGGATGGCAGGAAATTAAGTGAAAACAACTTGTAGTGGTTGAATGAAGTATATGACCACACCACTAATAAAAAATCCCCATTTATGTAGAGTTCACAACAAACAAGGCCACCTTCTCAAAGTGGAGTCACTTCTAGAAAGCATAAGAGACAAAAATAGTTCCCTAACCATTTTTTATTAGAACCACATGAGAAGCCTTAATCTCCTGGAATCATCAAAATGTGTCAAGCTAATA
This sequence comes from Picea engelmannii, assembly GCA_009831015.1. Classification (NCBI taxonomy): domain Eukaryota; kingdom Viridiplantae; phylum Streptophyta; class Pinopsida; order Pinales; family Pinaceae; genus Picea; species Picea engelmannii. The sequence continues at coordinate 70,328 of ML811491.1, forward strand.
TTTCATTAATCTTAAGAGTAGTGATTAGTTGGTAACCATAAAGTAGGCCCTAAGGGTTAAAAAAGAAGACCTAGAAAGCAACACATGAGGGAAGCAATTTCATATTGATATGTTGCATGATTTTCACCAAAGAGTTCATATATCATTTGTGTCCTAAGGCATGGGAGTTGTTAGTACCTATATTTGGTATGGTAAAAATTTTATTATCAAAGGAGAAAGGTTTCATAAAAGGGGTCATTTATGCAGCGCTAGCCAACGTTTTTACCAAAATTTCGAGGTTTGGTAAATGAAAATGTGGATTTGTGGTTAAAACATTGTTTTTTTATTTTGTGTTGTTATTATCAAGGCCACAAGGATAAATGACCATGTATCAACTTGTATCAAGAAGGAATATTCTACCCACCAGGTGCAAAGAGAAATGCCTACAAAAGGTCAAAGTAAAGTTCTCAACACATCGACAATCAATGTAAAGCACAAGTGTATATAATTGTTCCAAATACTGAAAACTGCCACAAAATGGTTACAGCTGCATTGTGATGGTTACTTGGCATCAAATTGAATTGCTAGCCAGTGAAGTCCAGGAAAGGGAAAACGGTTCAGGCTTCTAAAGCATTAGAAAGTAAACGATGTATAATCGTTTCATAGCATTTTTTTTTGGCATATTATGAATAAATTCGCTACGAAATCACCCAGTAGCGCTTACTTTTTCTATAAGGAGATATACATATCCCGGATCCTAGCAGGTGTAAATCTCGAATTAATTTTGGTTTTGAAAGGGATATGGAGAGTACAAATCACCATGAAATATATTATTCCATCATTCAATTCCAGTATTTCTACAAGACAAATCAAATCTCAAAATTGTTGGCAGCAAAAAACAAAGTATTTTTCATGCATGTTTGAGATAGAAACTTCAAACATGGATTACAAGAATATGGAGATGAATTTCAAAAACCCAAAGGAGGTTTTTCTCAAAAACCATATACTCTACAAAAACCACTCTCAAAATTGCAACAGGTGTTATGGTTTAATTTTTAAAATGCGCTACGAAATGATTCTGCAACGCTCTGTTATAATTTTCCCTATTTTTGTCATTGAATTCGGGCGTAAGTTTTGAAAAGTTGGAGAGGAATATAGAAAATCCCAGAGAGAATTTTTTCACTAATAGACCTAATAATAAAAGTCTCTCTCATTTTTTTCATATCTATTACGGTTTTGGATATTCTAAGTGGTTTCTAGGCCCTATTTTTCAGAAATCCGCAAGGTTTTCTTTTGCAAAAATATCTACTCCTGCTAATCTCCAATTTTTAGGGATTTTGGAATCAAATGTGTCGATGATTTGAGGATGATTGATGATGACATAGTAGTCAAACCTTATAGGTGGCAGATTAATAGGAAATATGACTCAAAACCACAAATCACAAGGCATCTGATTTCAACTGTCACGGATTTCTTGCAAAAGATCATATATTCGTTTTATTTTTAGTATATTTGTTTCCCAAGGTATAGCTAGAGTTGGTTCATTGTAATTTTTATTTAAGATACCATTTGGAAATAATAAAGGGGGAAATCCTAAGAGAATATCCTGGAGGTTGAGGCCCAAAAGGCTGAAGGGAGGAGACAATTTTTTAGGTTAATGTAACATTTTATCCACCTCTTAGATCTAGAAATGTTGAAACTCATATTTGTTTTTTCTGTGTAAATCTCTTTATGTTTTATTTGAGAGTAACGAGATGATTGATGAAACCTTATTCTTCTTGATGCAGCTATGTGTTTTACACATGCTTTATGCAGTTACTTTCAAATACATTGCTTTTGAAGATGAACTACCATTTTCAGTTTTGAATTCCATTCCCAGATTTAGACTGCCATTCTTTAGATTTGGAATGTTCCTTTGTTTATTATTCCTTTATCCGATATCAGTGTCAATGCGTTTGAGGTTAAATATATTTTGTTGATTAGATTTTATCATTGATCTCCCCACCTGAGAAGCTTGGGTTGCATTTTTACCCATATATCCAATCCAAACATAAATATCGCATAAAATATATTATTTTCAAGTGACACTAAGATTAGCCCCTCTTGCAATCAGGGTGCTAGTGCTAACATCTTTTGGAGTCGTTGTAGGGGACGAAAGTGAAGATATCTTCCCTGGGAGAACGAAAATGATCAGATCCATCTCTTGATGGTAGACAGGAGCAAGACACTAGTTTGACTACAATCATCTACCTGGCGACTCCACATTCAAAGACTCCACTAGAAGAAGGATTCTACTGACATAAATATGAACATACGGAGGGGACAAACCAGGTATCAGATCATTAGATTTCTCCATGAAATTTTGTCTTTCTTCATTAGTTTATTCATGCTTTTCCCCTTACATGTAAAGAGGATTATCCTTTGTTTCGTATATTCTGATGATCATCAAAATTCCTTCGTATATCCTTCGTTGAAAGAGGGAGATCTTCAACCTTCCTGTGTGGTAGATGTTGATCATGTTTATTCACCTCAGCCTATTCATAAAGATGAATTATGTATTCAAGTCCCTCTTGAATCCGATCATCCATATAACCGTGAATATGATGAAATTGATTTATCCCCTTCTTAGATCTCATTACCTACTATCATCATTGTCGAGCATCACCATCAGTTTGTTAAGTCTCATTTTCAGCCTACTACTACCCAAACTAGAATCAGAGAGAAAATGCTTAAACCTCTTAGGATGCCATCTCACCTTCATCCTTATCCTATAATTTTTGTTGAGTATCTTCCTCAGTTTACTGGAGATGATCATGTCACAGCTGAGAGGCATGTGGGAAACTTTGAGAACTTTATTGATCAGTTTGAAATAGTCTATGAGGATGTTACTCTGAGGTTATTCTCTAAATCCTTGTTTGGAGATGTTGTTATGTGGTTTAAAGGTTTGGGAGCTGATTCTATTGGTTCTTGGATGGAGTTATGTAATGCATTTTAAAGTACTGGGGTGAGAATAAATTGTTTGATCAATACTTGGTTGATCTTATTTTTTTTAGGATAGGGGAGGAAGAAGCTCTGGTTGTCTTCAGTAGAAGATTTTACAATTTTTATCATAGCATGCCATTAGAGATCTAGCCTTTCAAAATTGTTTCCATGGTGTACTATGTAGAAGCTCAACATCCAGATCTTGTTCTTCTCCTAAGAGAAAGGAAATCTACATCATTGCAATGGTTGTTTAATGATGCTCAAGAAGTTGAGGAGAACATTTGTGCTTGCAAAAGAGTTTGAGATCAGGCCTACTTTGAATACTTGCACACACAGGAATAGCAAGAAGATTGTGAGTATGATTCAGATTTGGAACAGAGTTCTTCAAAGTTTTCAGATTTTTCTATGAATCAGGTTGTGCATTATGTTTATGATCAGTTTTTAAATCAGTTTGAGCATGAAGTAGTCGATGGTTGTTTAGATGATTATATGTTTATATCTGATTACAATCAGGATGTTTTAGATCCTGTTGTACAATTATCATATTATCATTTTTATGAGAAGCTGCTCATGGAAAGACAGGGAGGTTATTTCTTTCTTAGCAAAGGGGAATTTATGCAAAGATAGTCATTTTTTCTCAATCAGGGTGTTTCTGAATATGGTTTTGAGGATCCAGTAGCAGTTTTATTGGATTCATACCTTTCATATTATCTGAATTTTTTAGTTTTTATTATTTCACTGGTACTTCAGGGTATGTTTGATTCTTTGAAAAAGTTTCTATTGTTGCTATCATTTTTTTGTTATTCTCTATTGATCAGTGGTATAGATGGGATTTCGTCAGTCATGAAGTTTCTTGAATGGTTATTATGGAAGTATGCATTTACTTGAGTAGACTGTATATCTAGTTAGAGTAGGGTAGCATAGGCAATAAGCTCGCTTCCTGAGAATTTTTTTTGTTTTTCACTTTACACAGTGTGATCAGATTTGTAGCAAGTTTGTTTTCAATAGTTTTGTTGTTAGAGTATGAATAAGTTGCAGAAGTTTGGGCCAAATTTGGACTGATGTTGATTGACTCCGTAACCCAATGGACTAGGAACAACACAAAAATTGTGGATCTTTGTAGAGTAGAAAATTTGTATGGTCGGGTTGCACAGATGGATAGGATGGAAAAGCACAGTGGTCTACTTGTTCTTGGTAGCTCGCAGGGAGCATGCCATCCCTAGAAGGAGCCAGTGTTAGTACCTATATTTGGTATGGTAAAAATTTTATTATCAAAGGAGAAAGGCTGCATAAAAGGGGTCATTTATGCAACGCTAGCCAACTTGTTTACCAAAATTTAGAGGTTTGGTAAATGAAAATGTGGATTCATGGTTAAAACATTGTTTTTTATTTTGTGTTGTTATTATCAAGGCCACAAGGATAAATGACCAAGTATCAGCATGTATCGAGAAGGAAGAGTCTTGCCACCATGTGAAAAAAGTAATGCATACAAAAGGTCGAATTAAAGTTCTCAACACATCGGCAATAAATGTAAAGTACAAGTGTATATAACTGTGCCAAATACTGAAAACTGCCACGAAATGGTTCCAGATGCATTGTGATAGTTACTTGGAATCGAATTGAATTGCTAGCCGGTGAAGTCTAGGAAAGGGAAAATGGTTCAGGCTTATAAAACATCAAAAAGTAAATGATATATAATTGTTTTGTAGAATTTTTTTGTTTTGGGAATATTAAGAATAAATTCGCTACGAAATCACCTAATAGCGCTTTCTTTTGTTATAAGGAGATATACTTATCTTGGATCCTAGCAGGTGTAAATCTCGAATTAATTTTGGTTTTGAAAGGGATATGGAGAGTCCAAATCACTATGAAAGATATTATTCCAACATTCAATTCCAGTATTTCTACAAGACAAATCAAATCTCAAAATTGATGGCAGCAAAAAAAAAGTATTTTTCCGTCCTGTTTGAGATAGAAACTTCAGACATGGATTCCAAGAATCTAGAGATGAATTTCAAAAACCTGAAGAAGTTTTTTCTCACAAACCATATCTTCTACAAAAACCTCTCTCAAAATTGCAACGGGTGTTATGGTTTAATTTTTAAAATGTGCTACAAAATGATTATGCAGCACTCTGTTACGATTTTCCCTATTTTTGTCATTGAATTCAGGCATAATTTTTGAACAGTTGGAGAGGAATATAGAAAACACCAGAGAGGATTTTTTCACTAATGGACCTAATAATAAAATCCTCTCTCATTTTTTTCATATATATATTATGATTTGGGATATTCAAAGTGGTTTCTAGGCCCTATTTTTCAGAAATCCGCAAGGTTTTCTTTTGCAAAAATATCTACTCCAGGTAATCTCCTATCTTTAGGGATTTTGGAATCAAATGTTTCGATGATTTGAGGATGATTGGTGCTGACATAGTAGTAAAAACTTATAGGTGGCATATTAACATGCAATATGACTCAAAATCACAAATCCCAAGGCATCTGATTTCAGCTGTCACATATTTGTTGCAAAAGATCATAGATTCATTTTATTTTTAGTATGTTTGTTTCCCAAGGTATAGCTAGAATTGGTTCATTGTAATTTTTATTTAATCTATAATTTGGAAAGAAGAAAGGGGGAACTCCTGAGAGAATATCCTAGAGGTTGAGGCCCAAAAGGATGAAGGGAGAAAGACAATTTATGAGCTTAATGTAACAATTTATCCACCTCTTAGATCTAGAAATGTTGAAACTCGGATTTGTTTTTTTTATGTAAATTTATTTCTATTTTATTTGAGAGTAATGAGATGATTGGTGAAACCTTCTTCTTCGTGATGTAGATATGTGTTTTACACATGCTTCATGTAGTTACTTTCAAATACATTGCTTTTGAAGATGAACTACCATTTTCAGTTTTGAATTCCATTCCCATATTTAGACTACCATTCTTTAGATCTGGAATGTTCCTTTGTTTATTATTCCTTTATCTGATATTAGTTCCAATTCCTTTGAGGTTAAAGATATTTTTTTGATTATATTTTATCAGTGATATCCTCACCTAAGAATCATGGGTTTCCTTTTCACCCATATATCTAATCCAAACACAAATATCGCATAAAACATATTATTTTCAAGTGACACCAAGCTTATCCCCTCTTGCAGTCAGGGTGATGACTTTGGTGCTAACAGGGGTGGGGATCAACAACATTTTAATCACCATATTATTCTTTCCCATTCTCCTTTCTCTCTATAAGCACTATCTAAAGCTCCAATTTGTGAGAAGGAGAGCAAGATGCCAAGGACTAAGACTTTATAGTCCCTATTTGATGCCCTCCATTGTAATCAAAAGAACTATTGAGTTTACTATGTATTTGGGATTGAGGTAAAGTTTTCACTGATGAAATAATAATATCCAATCAAAGTTATGATGGTTTTCTTTTGTATTTATGTCTTCCATGGTGTTGAATAAATCAATAGATAATTATTTTGTGTTGCCCATTTGGTTTTCTATCTCATAAACATGTTTAATAAGAATATATGGTTTGACCTCTTTTTATATGAATGATTCATGTTCTACTTAGTTATGTTCAGAGATAGAAAGTGTGATTAAGGTGACAAGAGAGAACTCTTTCCTTAGGAAATATTAAGGGTACCCTCTGTCCCGAGAACTAGCTCAAAGGACAAGTGGAATGGGAAGGTGCATATTTCACACTATGCCCCATCATTTGACCCCTTTATGAAGAGGGAACAACCTAGGGAGAACATAGGAATCGACATCATTGTTGGGGAAATCTATCGAGTTATACAACACAATGTTTTCTTTTCAATTGGGGAGGAAGAAAATTGTTGCAAAATCTAT
>ML811491.1:77193-87811 GCA_009831015.1 Picea engelmannii
TATCCTTGTTCAATACTGATAGACCTTTCCCAACAGAACATTTATTTTAATCATTTGGTTATAATGAACACCAAATTATCCCATAAATCCCCACTAGGGTAAAGGAATATTTGAAGTCCCATCTCATCACCTTTAAGCCCTACATCATCCCCTCAAGTCATGGTTGTCCCAATCCTCCAATTTTTTGTCCGTCCTAAGACCCCACTCACAGTTGAAAAACCATCCCAACCCCATATTCAAAATCCAAATCCCCACATGGCTAGCCCAAATCCTCCTAATCCTTGTCTATCAAAGAGGTTCAAACCCCTTGTCCTACTTCCTACAAATCAGCTAAGAGACTTACTTGATGTCTACCTAAAGGTTTTGTTGATATTCAATGGGGAGAATGGTATTACTATTTAATACCACATCACTACCTTCCAATATAGTATTGATAACTTATATGTGGAAGAGGACGATGTTTTTTTCAGAATTTTTTCTAAGTACTTGGAGGGGGAGGCCAGGAAATGGTTCAAAAATCCACTGAATGGTTTCTTAAGATATTTATGGAAATTCAATGAAAATTTCTTGAAAAAATGGGGTATTAAGAAATGTTATGGATATTGTCTTACCAATTTCAACATCCTGAAGAGGAACAATGGTAAATATGTTCCAAATTTCACTATAAGACTTTGTAATCTATATCACCACATCCCTGAGATAGTGAAGTCCTCTAAGCCTACAACCATGGTATCCTATGTAATTGATTTTCAAGAAAAAATCCTCTTGCATCTTAGAAAGAGGAAGTCATCTGATATGGATTACATGTTCAATGATGTTGAAAGCCTGGAAAGTAACATGAGGGCATCTAGAATACAACTTAGAACTAAGAAATACCCTGCAGAAGGAAGATATTTCCTTAATAGGATAAGGGGTAAATAAATTGATACCTCTTTTGTCGTACAAGAAATCCTATCCATGGAGGAGTTTACCAAGCTACTGATATTTGATCTGTAAATTTCCATGAATTTTCCACTAAAACAAGTTCTCACAAAAGATCTTGTATTATTCTAAAATATTTTGTTATGCAGGTATATTTCCTTACATCCCAGATTTATTATCACTAGCTTATTGATCAAATTTATGGAAAAAAAAATGAAATAACAAGAAAATGAACACACCATCCACACAAATGAACACAAGATTTAGGCTTTACTCTCTTTTCTTCAATTATGAAAATGTAAATAGAAAGAAATGGGAACTCACTATGACATTTCATTTGACATTGTGGCCTAAAATGTTGTTATAAAATATTCTTCCTCCTTTGTTTTGTTCTCAAATCCCACTCCTAGATTGTCCATGTTGGACAAAGTGTCATTGATGTATTGTCATTGATGTCAACAGTCGATGTCTTTGATGCGATGATAAGTTGGTATGACGAATTGTCATTAATATCAACAGTATAACAGTTAGCATATAATGACTGATGTCAAACAGTTGGATGATATGCAGAGATAAAAGCACAGGAGGGTTAGAAAATGAAGATCGAAGATCATAAGAGATGGCGTGATGAATCTCAAAAGAATCATTGGGGTATTAGTCAACAATCAAATCAAATCAAGACTGTTGATGCGCAATTGACAGATCAACGGTAGGGATGAATTGTGGAGAACAAAAGAAGAATTAAATGACTCATTAGTTACAATACCACAATCGGTCTAGATCCTCGGATCTCATAAACTCAAAGATCAACAATTGTGGTTGATCCAACAAAACGATCAAATTAGGTCGGATTAAGTCATGATCGTCAGATGCAAAATCACCAAATCAACGGCAGGGATAGATTGCGGAGATTGAAAGGAGTATTAAACATCATGTTATTTCCAATCCCACAATTAGTTAGGACCGTCAGATCTTATATCTTCAAAGATCGACGATTGTGGTTGATTAACGAACAAACACATAATTTCAAATTGCAAAGCTCAGGTGATGAGTTAAATCACTCGCAAGTTATGATTATGCAATCATCCTTGATCGTGGATCTGCTTCGAGTGTCTTCACGACCGTTGGATCACTTTAAGTGGAAGGATAGGATAAGAGGGGCAAAAGGTTTGAGAATTTGAATACCCAAATTCTCATTGGTCGTTGGATCACTTTTGAGTGGAAGGACATGATAAGTAGAAAGGTTGAGTTCTCGATTATCCGAATACCCATCAGTCGTTGGATCAAATGAAGTGGAAGGATAGGATAAGAAAATTTGGAGGGTCATTGGATTTAAACCAAGGCAAAGAAGCATCGCATACAAATCAATTCATTGATCTAAGATCTCAATCAAATGAACATCACTCATTTCGGGTCTAAATATGTGAGGAGGTTACGCTTCAGAAAAATATCACTTCAATAATTTTCAGTTTGAGATTTGAAATTCCTGAAGCTTGGAGAGCCGGAGAGACGAAATAAATTCTCGACCATCAGATCATCCGAAGTAAGCCTCAACCATCCAATTCAAGAGGACATGTGGTAGACCATGTTAGTAGACCATGTTAGCAAGGACATGTGACAGACCACTTTGACATACCACGTAATAAAGGACACGTGGCACAGTCAAATAATGACAAGTGTCAATTTGAAATCAACATTTCAAGTACGTGAAAATCAAGAATCAGAGTGACACGTGGCAGACACTCGGCTCATGCCACGTCATCAAGTAACATAAGCAAGTTATGTCACTCTGGGATTTTTACTTCGGGAGTTTCACCACCAGCAGATGGCCTAAGTCCCAAAGTCCTAAATGTCGAAGTTCCGAAGTGGACATGAGTCATTCGATCTGAAAGATCACTTTGGGTGTATTCTCAACCATTAATCATATTACAGTGGAAGGATAGCATAAGTTGAAATCTGTGAAGTCCTAAAGTAAATGGTAGCCATCCATATCAATTCTTGATCAAGTCCCAGCCATCGGATTAAGCAATGAAAGGATAAGTGTAAGGATCAAAGATGACCATTGATCTGGTTATGCGAAATAAAAGTGAATCGTCTAATCTGTTTGATGAAATCTTATTCAAAAATTTCAAAAGTTGAAATCCTGAAGTCCTGAATGACGAATTCCCGACTGTCGTCCATCTCATCAGGGGATAAAATCATGATCGTTGATTTGATAAGCGCTCAAGCACTCGTTTGGCCTAGCGTCTGGTCACCACCATTGGTCATATGGAATAACAAATTAAAAAGGTAGGATATGTTGGAAGATTGGTTGTTATCATTGATGTCAACCCTAGTCATGGGTTTTGGACCGCAAGATTGATGAAGGTATTTGGACATGAAGGAAAATGCACATGCAGATACAACACCCATGGATGGATAGTATACATCATGTTGTTTCCGATGGTATGTGGCACATCACATGGATCCTCATGGTTGAGGAGAAATGAATTTTTGAAGATGACAAAGTGAATTGAAGAAGGAAGTACATGTAGGCCTTGAAGATAATTAAAGAAAAGAATTACAAAATAAGAAAGTGGTAGGTCGGACCTAATGTTAAAAGGAAGTGACATAAATGGTAGAAATAAACATCATTATACATTCATTTGATACAAGTCGAATTTCAGAAGAAATAAGAAGAAAATAAGAACAGATTTCAAGAGAGGATGAAGTCTTTTGGTGATGTGTTCTAAGGTATGTTATTTTTAGGTCATCTTACCATTTTTTCTATAAATTTTTTTCTAGAATGATTCAGATGGTGAAATAGCTATGGTATTGAGAAGACATATCAAGTTACTTTTGGTAAAAATTTTAGCTCTTGATTCGCTATAATTATGGAGATACACTCTATGGAAGATAGGGTTTGTGACCAGTCCTGAAGCTAGTCAATAAACAGGTGTTCTGGGTAAAACAGTCATAACTTCTTCATCGAGAATCCAAATGAAGTGGGACAAATTTCATTGGAAAGAGTATGGACTATAGTTTCTTGTGTGAGAGTTTCAAAATCGGATGTTAATTATTGAGCGCAAATAATTCTTTGCAAGTTCACTCTCCTGAATAGACTAGAATTGAATAAAGTCTACCATTCTTTCTATAACCTCTCTTTGGGGAGGATTCAAGGAGTGAAAATTGGAGGAGTTTCAGAGAATACATTGAGTAATATTATCTATAGGATCAGAGTACTCCAAGAATTGAATAATTGCAAAAATTGAAGAAATCTCAGGAAGCATTATCAGGTTCTATGTGATGATTGGTTGATGGTGATGATTTAATGTAAAGTTTTATTATCTCTCATATATTCTTGGGTGGAAGGAACGGGAAAGGATGGAGAGTTCAAATATCTCTTGATATTGGAGGATTGTATCTTCCTCTTGGAGGTTTATCCCTCCCTTTACATTTGGAATTTGTAGCTACCTTTGGAAGTCATTACTTCCCTTGAATAATAACTATTGATTATTTCTCATATATTGTGGATGGTGTATTGTGGTGTATTGTGGTGTATTGGTGTAACTCTTATACTATTGTTCTTTTCTCATTGGATATAGTTGACTGGTTTAAGTATAAGTTGAAAAAGGTTTTAAATTGCATTTGATACTGATTCACCCCCCTCTCAGTATCAACAATTGGTATCAGAGTAGGTTGCCTTCAAAACAGTTTAACAACTGGAAGGAAAATCCTGAGCAGAGATGGATGACCATGAGAACATTTCAAATGGGATTAAAAATTTGATGGAATAAATTATGCATACTGGAGTGATAGAGTGAAAACTTACCTAACGTCTTTGGGAGTAGACATTTGGTACTCAGTTGTAAATGGCTATGTAATCCCAAATAATGCTCCAACCGATCCAAATGAGAAGAATCTTATGAGTTGTAATTCAAAAGCCAGACATGTTATTCTAGCAGCATTGGAACCAACCATTACGAGCAAAGTGATGGGATACAGAACTTCTAAAGAGGTATGGGACCAACTCAAGAATATCTACGAAGTTTATCCAAAAGTTAAGCAGGTCAAACTTCAACGACATAGAGCAGAATTTGAAAATTTGAAGATGATGAAAAGGAAGATATTGCAACCTATCTTCTTAGAGTTGATGAAGTTGTTAATGCTATCAAAGGATTAGGTGAAGAGATCGATGAATCGTTGGTTGTACATGTTGACACTCAGAACTGAAATGGGCTGCAGCAAATCAATCCCGAGGCAACCTCGAACCACTTTGGATTGGAAGGCTGCCCTCCCCCAACCCGAGAGGGATCTCTCAAAAAATGTCACAAAATAAATTGAAATAAGTGTGAAATGGTGGGCAGATTTATGGGTAAAAGATGGTCTTGGATTTTTGGAGATTGGGTGTTAAACCAGGGAAATGATACATTGGGCATGGAGTCAAATTAAAACCAAAGAAAAGAGACAATAGCAGAGATCAAATACTTGCAGAAAGCGAGGCAAAGTAAGTCTATCTTTCAACGCTTTGAAAAATCATGATGCGGCAGTGGAAAGAAAAAGGAAAGGCCGACGTAGCAAAGGATACATGCAAAAATCTGAAAATGCAGATTGGTATTACACAGCTGATAGCTGGTGTAGAGGAAAGGCAATAAACAATTGTAGAAAACCCAAATCCTTTCGTTATAGTAGTGGTCGTACTAAAGTATAACGAAGCACACCAGTTAGAGGAAAACAAAATATACAGCAATCGTGATGGATTAAAGAAGACCTAAAGAAATTATAACACATCAACTATGAGTAAGGAACATACATAATGAAATCTAAACAAATTTAACACAGCTGAAGGAGAAGAAAACATGCTGAAAGAAATCGACCATGATGAATCTCACAGTCGCAAGCAAAATCATCTTTATTACTCCAATCTGGTTTACAAGAACTTAGCCATTACAATGAAACTCTCTTGACAGAGGTTGTTCTCCTAGTCTGAGCTCATGCGCCCCCCTCCCCTTAAATGTTACATACATCAGTCTTTTAAAGAAAAATAAAACTCTTTGTATTCCGGGAATCGGAAACGGTTTGTCTTCTAGAATCTGCGGCTGCCAGATGCTTCGTTGAACCATTATCAGTCTTTTGGCAAGTGGGGTGTTCTCTTGTATTAGCCATGCGTTTGATTTTTACAAACAGTGATAAGACAATTCATGATATACAAAGGTAATAAATTATCTCTGATGAAAAGACCAAATGGTCAGACCATTGACAGTGAATCCCAATTCATTGATAATCAAGAAGGCAATCTCTGCCATGATACACCTTAATGGATAAAACTAACTAGCTATGCTACATGTTCTTCTTTGCTTCTAACGTAGCTCCTTCTCTTATCATGTCCTGTAAATCTCTTTCCATACCAAGCTTTACAAGGGATATTGTTTGCATGTAAAAAGTTGTTGGCCACTCTGGTTGGCATACCTGTGCCTGCATTGCATCCCGGAGAGCAAGTTGAGGTTGATCGCTCATCAAATATGCCAAACTACGCCTTGCAAAGATAGTTAGAGATGGGATAGTCATGACATTGACCAATTTAGAGTAGTACTCAATAGCAGTCTAAAAATCCTTGTCTCTGAAAGCAATGTCTCCACATTTCTTCATGTTCGGCATCTCTTGGACTTGTTGAGTCCATTCTTGAAATGATAGCTCATTTTCTGCACCCTCATCATCCTTATATCCAGTTTTGACCAACACAAATCATGCACAGTTGTGAGATCCATCCTTGCACAAGCCTTTCCAAGTGGAGGGAGCATAACTGGCAGAGACGTTGTAACTTTAGTTATGCCCATCAAAACATCGGATGGAACCTCTATCTACATTTGAAGTGGAGATAATGTTGTTACAAGAAACTTGGCATTAGGTCTGTCTCGAGGTTCATACTACAAGCACCTTGAATCCAGTCCAACTAGCTCCGTTGCATCCTCATTTGCATACTGTCCATCTAAGGACGAGTCCATTTCAGACCAAACATCCTGAGTTGAAGCTCCAACGGGAAGATGTTGACCCACAACACTGAACCAAAGTTTATTAGCCAACTTTGCATGTACTTCCTTCGTATACAAACTTCCCACAGGAAAATAAGGTCTGGTTTTATTCAATGTAGCTCCAGAGAGATATGGCGCATGACTACCCCTTCGCACCATCTTCTAGTTTGACGCTCCATCCTGATCGACTGCATCTGCATGGGAAATTCATGTATCCATGTGCAGTGGCATCCTAGGATGAAACTATTGTTCCATGCATCGATGAGAAAAAGGTCGAAGAAAACTATCGATACAATGAGTCGATGCCCAAAAGAAACAACCCCCACTCTTGCCAATTCACTTCCAAACTCCAGTCTTTTCCACGGGGTTTCTTTTCAGGCAGTAAGGTTGCTACGCAACCAACCCCTTGCATAAACTCCTCCTGTCGACATCGGTCGGATCTCCTCATAGTGATGGACTTCCATCGAGACCCTACAGGAGGACTAACTGAATGGAGCAAATTGCCTGTGGGACAAGGTTGGCGTGAAGATAAGCCATGTAGATTGCTTTTCTTCACTGTGCTTCCCTGGAAAAACTCCATTTTCCTGCGTTGATGTTCATGTGACAAATATACCTTCAATACTTTGTATTAATCTGCTTCACTCGAACATTCCCCATTTCAGTGCAGTTTGGGACATCCGGGGGTATCTAGCTTCTTCAACAATATTCAATGTTTAAGACCTTCCAACTCCTCTAACTCGACGCAGTTTTGGACACTTATCATTCGAGGATTTTTTAGGGGCGCCAACCCTTGTATTCTCTTCAGCTTCGCATATTGAGATTCCTCAAATTCTTCCAAAGATACCAATGTGTTTGTTGATGAATCGATCAATAATCTGACTGGAGGTATACCATATCAAACGGGCGATTTGAAGAATCTGTCAGCCCTGTACAGTTCGACTAATTCTGGGAACGGTAACTGTTTCACTTAGCATCGTTTATGCTCTGACAGCTGGTGCGTTACGTAGATTTTTTCTTTGGATACCCAGCCCGCGATCAACCCTAGGTCGTCCACTGACAATGCCGCCTCTATTCTCGCTGGGAAATTCTTACCTTGTTGCAGTCGCTGGACGCAGAATTCCAAATACTTGATAGCCTCAGGTGTCTCATCCTTTGTACGTGGTTCACTAGAGTAACGCATCAATGCAGGAATCAATCTCCTTGGTTTCAAACTATTTGCAACCTTCCAAGCCTCAACAGTTTCATGCTACTCCTCAAGACTGGAAAAAAAAAATACAAGTTCATCCACCTTTAGCAATTGTGCCTTGCTCGCAACAACTTTCCTCAATCATACCAACTTGTTGCGGTCACGTACGATCCAAGTAATAGGGAAAATGGAGGTCACAAAAATCTCTAATATGTAGAAGAATGCATGTCTTTGAAGATAACCTCTAAAGAACAAAACTTGACATATATCGGTCTTATTGGCATTAGATTTTACGTGGGATTTCGTTAGAAACCGATGGGGATAATGTCGATGTGGCTGATAATTCATCAGAGCACTTTCTGCGAACACTAAGCTCAAAAATCCATCCACTTCGAACCAGAAAGTTAGTACAATCTGGATTGATACTATTGTCAACATCGGCACCATAAATAAGGAAGCAAATTTGTATTCTTCTACTGCATCGCATTCCCTGTTCATCAAACCATCCCTCAGTAATGTGAAACCTTGCTTTGTGATCTATTCGATAGTGTACATACAATATCGCCCATCTGCCAATCCTCAAGCAAGTCAATTTATTTGTCATCCATGGCCATATGGAGTCGATAATCAAATCCCACTCCACCATCTTGTACGAGAAGACAAAAGGTTGGCATACCACTCCTGGAGAAACACACATTACATTTAGACCAGCTTCAGAAGGTAATCTTTTCTGGATCACACTGTTGAACATAATCTGTGCGAGTTTTCTTCCTGAGTAACCAATGACACTGCTATATTTTCTCTTTCCAGATTAACATTCAGGTCATTGGAGTCAACAAAACCTAAATGATGCATATTTGAGTTGACATTCACTACTCGAGAAGGAGAACCTATTATTAGAGATGGTAGGAGCAAAAGAGTAAGAAGTGTCGGAGCTAGATGATTCACTTGCATATGTTCTTCAAATCCATCTTTAGAAAAAGTCTGAGGTGCTCCAATGGAGAAAATGCCCGCATTATTAATCAGAACATGTAGGGGACCTTGTCGAGCATTCCAAGCTGATGCAAACTTTCCAACAAATTCTAGCGAAAGAAAATCTAACTCCATCACTTCTATATCAAGAAGGCCAGCCATCCCAGAGCATTCCTTTTTCCATTTCTATATCAAATCATTGGCGGCCCTTGTTTTCCTGCATGCCATAACAACATGTGCCCCTCCTTCTGCCAAATTTTTTTCCATTTCTAGGTCAATTCCACTTGTAGCACCAGTTAGAATGCAGTTTAAACCATTCAGGGGAGGTAACTGTAAGGGATTTTTAAGGTGGTAGGCGAGAATCCTCTGAAAGAGAATGTCATAGAGAAAAATAAGCCAACCCTTTATCCATTCAATCCATCAGAGTGAGATCTGTGCTTTTCCACCCATCTGAGCTCCCTCCTCCTTGTGCAGCATAGTCGATTTTGATTTCTGTTACAATAGTACAAAAAGTGTTGAGATCACTTCTCTTGAAGTATGATGCTAAGGTCTTCGTCATTGAAGAAACTAGGGACTTGACCAAAATGACAATGGATGAATTACATGGGACTCTTATGGCATATGAAATGAGAACATGTACAGAAAGTGACCAGACAAACAATGAAGCAGCATTTAAATCCATAAAGAAGACAAAAGACAAGGATAACGACCTTGATGAAGAAATAGCAAATTTTGTAAGAAGGTTCCAGAAAGGAAGTGGAAGATACAAAGGTAAGTCTCCTCTCAAATTATTTAATTGTGGTAGAATAAGACATATTGTTGAAAACTGTTACTATAAAAAGAGAAGTCTCAACAATAAAAAGAGCTTCTACTCCAAGGATGATGGCATCTCCTCAGATGAGAGTGATGAAGAAGATAATGATGGAGGAGAAGTCCTCTTCATAACCTAAGAAACCCAGAATGATGATCATAAGAATTCTAAAGAAGAAGAAATTATTTGTGAAGAAGATTCAGATGAAGAAACCAACCTTGATTCCTTTTGGGGATACAAAGACAATGTAGAGAGTGAACAAGAAGATGAGAATATTGAAAAGTTGAAGCATGTTGAAACTGAAAATAGCAAGCTTAGAAACACAAACATAATACTAAAAGGTGAATTGTGTAGTTGTGAAGAAGAGAATTACAAGCTCGAAAAGACCATTAATATCTTGAAAAAACAATTATAAGATTATGAGAAATTGAAAGCAGAATTGGATCACACAAAAGGGGAGCTACTATTGACAACAAAAAGGTTGAAGAAGTTCAAAAAAAACACTGAAAAATTAGATGAGATCCTTAGCAGTCAAAGATCTCCAAACAACAAGACGGGACTAGGATACAATGAGAGTTTGAAGACAACAAAACAAGAGAAGGAAGTTTAAAATGATGAAACCAACACTCCAAAACAAGTTGAACAACAAGATAGAAAACTAGAATTCAGAAGGAATGAGACATCAAGAAGATCCTCTCCCATCAGGTATGAAAGAAA
>ML811491.1:148248-160737 GCA_009831015.1 Picea engelmannii
TGACCTCTTCAGTGAATTCCATTGACTTATAGCTCAAAATAGTCAAAATCATGGAAATCGTCGGAATGCAACGAAACCAAATCCAACCTATGCAGAATGGCTCATAATGATGGAATATGATCATCAATGCAAGCTGGACCCCACAATGCCTTTCAAATACCCCTTTACTCGCTCTAGCACCCATCTGGCTACTCTGGTCATCATAAATCTCTGTCCTGTGATGATGTCCCAAAGTGGGGACATTACAATATACTGTGAAATTTTGGGATGAAGTTTAGACGTAGAGGGGGTGTATGTAACATCCCACTCTTCCGCGCACTCAGCGAACTTATTCTTTGAGGACACTTGCTTGCAAGTGATCCATATTATTATACTATTGGTTGTTTGATTATGATTATGAGATTTTATGGATATGATGATATGTTATTTTGGTTGTCTTTACATAGACAAGTGTTATTGACTAGGTTCTCTTGAGTGTGCGGGACTTTGGACATTGAGTATGTTGAGGCATCGATGAAACCCCTTAGACTCAGGATCGATTCAGGGAGTGGACTATTGGGATTTGATTGTTGTTGATATGACATATTTACATATGATTAGATGTTATGATGATTGATTATTATTTCTGACATGATTCATTGATGATGCAGGCTTACGATAGCTTGTCGACCAGACTCACATGTGGAGTAAAGGGGTCGTGCACGACAACCAGAGAATTCGAGGGAGAGGTGTGGGAGAAGCCCTTCCACGGCCTACTAGCACTCCCTTTGTGGCTCGAACTATAGGTTAACGATTACCTAGTTCAAGAAGACCCACGATGTCATGAGGGAAGATTGTGATAGTTGCTCACGATGATTATAAGGGGCACACAATAACACAGGGGCCTTATTCCTTAGAGGCCCTTAGTCTCCCACAAGATCACCTGGCAGAGTATTGACTCCAGGGTTTTTTTGTCTACCAAATCAGTCAAGAGGCGAGTGGCACCCTTTGAAAATGTAGTGTGTCCTTAAGGGCACGTCATGCAAGGAAAACGGAAAGAGGCAAGTGGCACCCTTGGAGCACCTAGTGCGTCCTGAAGGGCATGTCATGATTTTAACTGGTAAGTGAATAAACCTAAACGGCCTTAAAATGAATGATGTGACAAGTAACATTTAAAAACATTTTTCCCTAATAAAATGTCATCGAGCCTAGTGAAATTACAACCTAGGTCTAATTAGAACATGTGGTCAAAAAAATAATAATAAATGAACATGTAACAAGAAGGGGGGTAAGAAATTCAAATTAATTTATTAAAGTCAAATTATCATGGATATTAAAATTTAAAAAGGGAAATTGTTGTTTTTATCTTTTTTTTTTGCTAATTTAATTTTAGATAAAAAGAAAAGAGGGTGAATGGTTGTTTCATATACACTTGCTAATTTAATTTTTAATTAAAGAAGAAAAAGGGTAAATAGTTGTTTTTCTACACTTGCTAAATTGATTTTTTAGTTAAAAAAGAAAAAGGGGGAAATTTAAAGAAAAAGGGGGAAACCTAGAGAAAAGGGAAAACATAAAGAAAAAGTTGAATGTCTAACTTAGTAAGGAATATCGCCTTGGGAACTTGTTATTTGTAAACTCAACTAGGAATTAAGTAAGGCGTTAGTCATTTAAGATTTGTAAGGGAATTTTGGGACACCAAGGAGTGTTTTTAGGAATGCTTTTAGGTGGGTGAGGGAAATAGGAATAATTAAATAATTAATAAAATTAATTTTATGGTGCAACTAGGGGATGGGTGACATGTGTACGGGGGAGGTTTGTTTCTGATTAAATTAATGAAAAAGGAATTTAATGGGAATTTGGGAAAGAAAACACTCAAAAACTCTACAAAAAGGATGGAGGAGGAGTATGGCTCTCATATTTATGTGTAATGTTATGCTACTGAATTTTTGTCTTGACTGAAATTCTCTTGTGGGAGTTGGGATACCCAGCTCGAGTAACGAGTGGTAGCTCGACCTTGTGAGGCGAGCTGGGTGCTAGCAGTTTTATGGTATTGTGTGTGTGGCCCCTTTGCGGCTCGGGGGGCTTAGGGGGAAGAAGAGTACCCCTAGAGTTGGTTGGTAGGTACCGGTGAGGTCACATCAGTCAACAAGCAGGAGCTAGATGAAGTGCGCGTGGGACAGTGACTCAGAGCTTTCACATTTGGTTATGGTATGCATGTGTATATTTTTTAATGGTAGTTTAATATTGTTCCTGTGCTTTCATTATTGTACTTCTATTGTGTAAATATTATGTTTTACTTAGTGTTTTATAATCAATGAACTTAAAGTCATCCCAGCCTTACGCTTGTTACATTTTGAATTGATTCCCTTGGCGAACCCAAACCCTGATTGCTATGACTTTTTTGTATTTGTTTTATTGATTATTACGAAGAAAATTGTGTTTTTCCCTTATCCCTTTAGTCATTAGTCTGTGCCTGATAAGTCGGTCAGGAGCCGAATCGACGGATGTCACTTCGGTATTTAAAGACCTATAGATTCAAATGCCCTACTTTCCTATGCATGGATGATGGATGAAGGATAAATTTTTTGCCTAGATATCTATCCCTTACTTCTCTCTGCATTTTTCTCTTGTGATTAATCCCTGATCCTTGCACCTTCTTGTGATTGAGTATCTCTGTGTTTTTATTGATAAACCTCTAAGTTGAATGGCAATCCCTGCGTTCTGGATTGATAAATCTCCACCCACGTTTTCAAATAATTTATCTTTGTGATTTCCTGGCATATTACCTCTGCATCTTGTTTATTTATTTCTCTTTGTGGACATCTTAATACTCTCTGCGTTTTTAATATCACCTCTACATTTTTGGTTATTTATTTCTCCCAGTGAATTTCCCTAATAATCTCAATGTTTTTTATGATCACCTCTACATTTTTACCGTGTAAATGGTGGCGTTTTTACTGTGTAAATGTGGCATTTTTACTGTGTAAATGGTGGTGTTTTTACTGTGTAAATGGTGGTGTGTTTACTGTGTAAATGATGGTGTTTTTACTGTGTAAATGGTGGCGTATTTACTGTGTAAATGGTGGCATTTTTACTGTGTAAATGGTGGCGTTTTTAATGTATAATGGTAGCATTTTTTTACTTGTGTAATGGTTGAGAGTTATTACTTTTATTAGACTGTGATTTTACCATTTTTAGACGACAAATTTAATACATTTAGACAACGATACCACTCAATTAATTGGACAGCTATGTCATGTGTAATATATAGTGTTTTTTATGTGTCTGCGTCTTGAGATGTGTTAATGAATGGCGATTTGATTAGCTTTGAATGGTGAGTTGATCAGATTTTGAATGGAAATTGATTAGTTGGACTTTATTATTACTACTGATGGATTTGATTAGCATAGAATGGTGATTGAATTAGCTCTGATTAGTGTTTCATTAACTCTGTGTTTCATTTATTTAACTCTGTGTTTTATTAGCATATATTTAACTCTATGTTCCACTTCCGTAATAGCTATAAAATGCATCTTGATTCCTTTATGCGCATAAAACATTTATGTGAAAATAAACCCCTTGATTGTCCAAAGTTGTTATTTCATGTTATCTAACATGATACAGTAAAAAGTGAAATTTTAAAAAGGTTGATTTCAATTCGTCAATTTCTTTCTAATTATGTTGTAGTTCGTTACTATATAGTTATTCCAAACATCAAAGTCCATAAAATGCTTTTGAAATTTTATATAGTTCTTGAATATAAATTGATATATCATGCCAAAATCTATGAGTATAACATCTCAAAATATATTATTCTGTGTTTCATTTATTACTCTGCATTTCATATATATTTATGACTGTGTTTTAATAAGACAAGGTTATCATACTTTCAATGGACATACACATCGTATGGTTGATAGACAACGATCTAATTACTTCTACATTTGGATTTGCAATTGAAATAACATTTATATCAGACTTCGAATTGAATTATCTAACAGACAACGAATTGAAACATAGAATAGCAATTGAATTAGCATTTATATAGATAGTGAATTGAAGTATATATAGGCAGCGAATGGAATACAGAATAGCAATTGAAATAGCACTATTATCGATTGACAGTGAGTCTACACCTTGTCTGCAGATTTATGAATGACAGTGTTGTATTCATTTCATTTAGGACTGCGTCCTTCATCTAATATTCTCTAGACAGTAATTATTCAATAGACAACGAATACATACGTTTGAATGACACCAAATTATCTAGACAGCAATATATTCGATTAATCCCTTACTTAGACAACAAATTATTGTTATTTCCTTGTCATTTCCTTTATATTGTTAATTCTTTATTATTGGACAGCGATCACTTGATTGTTGAAAATTAGCACATGGCTTTATTGATTTATTTCTTGTTAATACATAGCACATGGCTAGACAGCATTAATGGTCGTGATTTTATTAATTGGCCTAGTTAGACAGTACTAATAGCACTTGATTTATTAATGGGCCAAAATATTATTATGGGAAAGCAATATCCTTGTTAGATATAATAGTTCTCAGTTATGATAACGTTTATGATAATAGTAACATTTATAATAGTTCACTCCTTCGCACTTAGACATCATGCTTATCAAATAATCGTTTATGGTTTGTTAATGAAGTCGTTTAATAGCTTGCGCAATTTAATTTGAATGATGTCATCTTGTGTCTTGTCGACTTGTTGTTTGGGTTCTTGTGTTAGTCGTCATGTGTTTTGACAGTTAATTCGGTCTCCTAGCGCATTGGATATTTCTTGGGTTATTGGTCTAGATAGGTTATGTTGTGCCAGGTTTGTTGTCATGCCTATCGCCTTGTGACGACATGATTCCTGATGAGGGTATCATTGCACACCCTGACAGATAGACGTGAATGATAACCTGGTCGGAGTCTTGTGCTTCATGATGTGGGTGTGTGTTCGATGTAATTGATGTTGGTACTTGGTTCTGTAATGCCTCAATGTGTTGGGTTTTGTGCGTCGTATATGTTTTTTGGTTACTGGTCATTGAAGTCGTTGTGTCGAGTGGTTAATGTTGTCCTTTATCTTGTAGGAATTGTCTTGCCTGTGTTAGGTGGGTAGTCATTTTTATCTGTCTTGATTCGCATGTTTGCCCAGTTGCATGATGTGTTAGTGTGTTGAGTCATTTTTGTCTGTTGCATGATCTGTGTGCGTTGTGTTCATCATCAAGTTGTGTGGTTTAACTGTTGTCATCATTGCCTTCCTGCCTAAAACAAAAAAAATTAAAAATTAAAATTTTGCACTTGCTTGCGTCGCTTGTAGTCATAACGACGGGGTCGTTACAACATGTCACTTTGTCATTGGACTGAACTGTCTAGTCACCATGTGCCACATGTCGGTGCCACCGCTTGCCACTTGTAAACTTCATCAACTACCATGTGTTTTTCTCAGGTTGTGCCACATGTCCTCTGTAGACTATGCCACATGTCATGTCCAGAATGTGTCACGTCGCACTTTTACCAGTTGACTTTTTCCCTATTTATGTAGAACTTCAAAATAGCATAACGTTCATATACGGACTCTATTTTCAAAATATATATATATATATATATGGTTAGAATTGGCGCGACGAGCTCGACGCAATGGCATTGGTTTCGCCCGATTTCGAGAACTCTGATTTTTAGGCCTTCCTAGATCCATTTGGATCACGCCTCCCCACTAAGACCTTTTGGTCCTCTGCAAGGGTATTAATCAGACATCAAGTGCGGGATAGGCCACCCCACTTGTCATTTTTCTGTAAACTCAATCATGTTCACCTGTTGCATAATAATAAATTGCATAATAACCCATGACAACTAAAAGCATATTGTTAGCCACTTGAACTCGTTCACATCTTACTAAATCCAATACCATCCATGTATAAAACATTAGCAGCAATAACATCAAAAATATGATTGAAACTAAACCAATATGTTTGATGTGCTTGCACAACATTAACTTATCTTGAAGCAAAGTATGATTGAATTCTCATCCTACAACCATTTCATGTTCATGCTTAAGATCAATTGCTTTAATTGGCACAATTATAGGTGTGTTTCTTTCATAAGTTGTCTTCCTTAATTGTTCCATTATTTGAAGAGATTGATTTGATTTTATGTGAGGAGCATGTACAACATATTCATTTCCTTCTTTAGTTAAGTGATATTGATTATGTTCCTTGTAGAAGATTGCTTTGCGATCATATAAATAAGGGCTTCCTAAGACCATTCCACATGTCTCTAGTCGCACCACATCACATGTTACTTCACCCACATACTTAGATGTAATTTCAAACTTTATGATACATTGCTTTGTTATGGGAAATTTGTGATCTTTGTTTATCCAATTAAGTGAATAAGGTTTGTGATGCATCTTAGTGTTTAATCCCAATTTCTTAACCACTTCCTCTGAAATTAAGTTAGATTGAGATCCACTATCTATTAATGTGTCAATCTTAGTATGTTTCATTATGACCCTTATATGAAACAATTTACTTCTAGAATCATAACCATCACCAATTTTACATGTCAAACCAACTGCTATGATTTTAGTCTCATCACCTGAATCATACCCCAAGTATGTTGGTCATGTTGTTGTTGCAACTATTTTCCTCTCTTTAATCTCTTTGAACCACTTCAGTCTCCTCTCTGGGTGCAATTGCCACCAATGGTCATCATCATGTCCTTCTTTCTTGTAATTCTTGCAAGAGAGCTCCCCTTCCTTCATTGTCGTTGAATTTGATTTCTTTCCATTCCCCTTTCTTTTGTCTTCTTTCCTTGAAGACGATTCCCCTGATACACCAACTCTTATTTTCCCTTCTTTAATATGTGTTGCTTGAAAAAAAAACTCATCAATATTAGTAGGTCCAAACATAAACATAGTGTTACAAATATGTGCAGGTAAACCTCCTATATACGTCATAAGATTTTCTTGTGTATTTAATGGAATATTTAACATTAATGTCATCTTACAAAATCCATCTATGTATTCTTCCATCGTTTTTCCTTTTCTTAGTTTAATACTTTGTCATTCAATTAAAGACTTTTCCTTATAACCCAAAGGATAAAACTACTTTCTAAGTGCAAAAACAAAATCTTTCCATGATGGAAATACATTACCAACTTATTGAGTACCATGTTGCAACTTACTCTACCACCAGATGAGTGTTGTGCCTGCAAGACGAAGCGATGCCAATTTGATTTGGGTTGCCTCATCTTTGATTTGTTGCACACTGCAATAAACTTCCATCTATTTGACCCAGTTATCAAGCCTCTCAGCATTTACTTCCCCATCATACATGGGAAATTTGAATTTTACATCAAGCTTAAGTAATGGCATATCATGCTTATGTTTATGGGAATGTTTTCTTGTGATAGAAGTTGAACTTGTACTTGAAGAAGAAGAAGATGATGGAGATGAAGGAGGTGAAGGAGGAGGTTTAGGAAGGTCCTCTCCTTCTTTTCTTTTGTCTTGTTTTGAATATTCCCCTTGAAAATGACTCTTTCATTCCAAGTAATCATCATATAATACCTTTACCATCTCTAACATGGAGAAGAAAGTCTTTTGAAACTATATCTCGTTCTGAGACATTCCTTCTTCAAGTGTCATCTTCTCACTTTGAGATGCCCTCTTTCTCGATCAAATCTTAGGATCTCCTTCTACAAGCTTGTCTTCTCCATGACTTAGATTTTCCCTGGTAATCAATCAAACTCAAACAACCAACTATCAACCTGCTCTAATACCACTTCATCTGGGAATGATCTTTAAAAGACTTGGTTAAGTTTTAAGAATGTGTTAAATTACCATTCAAAAACTTAAATGAGGAAGGATATTTTAATGAAAGAATGTTGCAACCATCTTAAATAATACAAAACAGAAAATAGACATAAGGTATAGCAAACCATAACACCAATATTGATAACGGAGTTTAGTAAGGTTGCCTACATCTTCGGGCCTTTGTCTCAATGGGGGAGGCTTTCTTATTAATCTTCAATGCTGCAAAATTACATCATAAATATCTCAAAAGGATTACAAACAGGTTTGGTTGTTTTCTGCTTGACCTCAAGAATCCAACACAACTGATGGCACTGAAAAAGGTTGAATGTAGCTCCCGGAAATGGCCTCCAAAGTTTAACTATCTCGATGGCTTTCTCTACATAAAATTGAATTGTTCTGCCAATTTTACAAATTTTGCATTGTAGCAAGATTGGAAAATTCTTTTACATATATAGGACAGGGTCGTGGGATCAAATCCCAATGAATCCCTTCCTTATGGCATAAAATATGCTTGAAATTCCATAAAATATGGCAACATATTGAAATATGGTTTTAAAATAATCCATATCCAAGGTTTTGAGCCACTGAATATAATATTTGTGGCTTGACTTGGAGTGCACGCTTTTAATATCATGGAATATATATTATATGACATATAACACATGTCATATATTACATAAACAACGTGGCATAACAACCATAATATATGGTAAAAAGATGTGACACGGGCCTTTGAAATAGCCATATTATTTAAACCAAAATATAGTTCAAATATTCCTTGGGATTCGTTGCCTTTTAAATAGTCAATCCCTTATTAAATGGTTCGTTGAACCATATGCATGGATCTTGGTCATTAATATATTAACTTATGGTTTTAATAAACCATATAATATGTTGAAATCGTAATAAACAATATCAAATCATTAATGGCATCGAAATTTATGGCATAGACTTTGAAAAGGGTGTTTGATATGGTTGGCCTATTCCAATATAATAATCAAAGCATTTTAAATAATCTCATGCCATATGAATTTATAAGTGACATGTGGGCTAAAGTGGCTAGTGCATGGTTTGTAAATCTTTGCACCTAGGAGGTCACATGTTCGATTCTTATAGAGGCAACCAATTTTGACTTGGTCTGGGGTGCCACATGGCCCCATGGACTGGGCCACATGTCACTCTGTCATTGGCCTGAACTATCCAATCACCTTGTGCACATGTCGGTGCCACCGAATGCCACTTGTCAACTACGTCAATTGTCATGTGTTGTGCTCAGGTTGTGCCATGTGTCCTCTGTAGACTGTGCCATGTGTCCTCTGTAGACTGTGCCACATGTCATGTCCAGAATGTGCCACGTCACCCATTGATCAGTTGATTTTTTACATGTTTATGCAGAACTTCAAAATAGCATAACTTTCATATACGGACTCTATTTTCGGAAAAAGAAAATATGGTCGGAATCGACGCGACAAGCCCGACGCAATGGCATTGATTTAATCCAATTCCGAGAAATTTTATTTTTAGGCCTTCCTGGATCCATTTGGACTCAAAATCTTTCAACCAAAAGTCACAAAATATTGAGGAGAAATGCAAGGAAGAATCATATCTCAACTAAAATGTGATACTATGTTTGGAACTAAAACACCCCATTTCAAACATGTAGCTCGCAGTTACGGGTTTGACATATATATGTTCAAGACTATCAGATTTTAGACTTATTTTGAACAGATTCGAATTGACAGTAAAAAACCTAAACTTTCCTTTAACATCCCAATGCATATGAAAACTATAATTCACATCTAAGATTTGAAATGCCCAAAGATTTAAGTTCCTAATGAATAGGGCATGACTGCATGCAATTGTATTGACGCGGGTTCGATCTCATGAGGCTCAATGTAAGGTTAGGGTTCTAACCCATCACCTTTTTAAAACCAATATATTTAGGAGCAAGGAAAACGGTTTAAAAGTTGATTTTATGCATCGTTTTATAAACCCAAATGATAGTCACCAAATCTGAACCACGAATTATCCACAAACCATGTCAAAAATCCAACCATAATCAAAATATCAACTTGGGTGCAACCCAATGATCATGCAGCTAAGGACACCAAGTGGGTTTGAACCCATACCTATTATTTTCAAAAGTGAAAACTATCATGTAAACCAAGAACCGAAACAGTAGATATTTCCAGGGGAGACAAGCTATTTGATCTCATTCCATTCCTTTTAAAACAAATGATTAGAAATTGCATTATAACTCAGACATTACATCAAGGAGAGGGTGAAATCTGAAAACTTTGGTGAAGTCAACCTCAATCTTAAACCCATTATTTGTATTCATAAATTGAGAAAGTTTTATTTTATTCAATCCAAAAAATATCATAGTACCCATAAAACTTAAAGAGATCTCGGGTTCGAGTCTCACGCATGCAAACCAAGAGCTACCTTTTTTCGAACTGTAATGAAAAGTGAAAATATGGAAAATGCAAACTAAACCCATTATTATCCTTCAGCCAACAATCAATTTTTTTCTTTCCTTTTCTTCAAGAGATGGTAGAGTAGGAAGAGAATACTTTCATGCACACAACAATGCTAACCAAAACCAAATATAACCATATTTTAAAGACAAACATGTATTGCACTAGTTGCCAAATCAACTGCAAGCTCATACCTTGTACAATGATGCTTTAAAACAAGAGGTGAGGGGAGAATCAATTGTGAAACCACCAAGAGAGAAGGTCTTAGCAACCGGAGCTCAAATCTTTTTTCTCAACTTTCAACAGAGCACGTGACCCAAAACCAAGGAAGAAAGGGAGTGATAGTGTAGAGGACTATGGAGTAAATTCTCACGTCCCGGTGCCTTCAATGCATGGCTAGCTCAATCCCAATGCCAACCCAACAAACCATTATGTATGCATGCCAACTCAACAATCTATTAAACACACATAACCCTCACAGCATGCAAACTTTACACTATATCAAATCAAATAAACATTGAACTTGATATCACATAACTCGTAACCTCAAAATGAGTGATATCCATAAATCATATACCACATGTAATATGTATTGACCAAGATAGCACTATATCATATGTGAGCTCATTATCAAATGCCAACAATAAACCAAACACAAGTCACATATTGTATAGCTCAATCTGAGTATAAGTCATATGTTGGTTGTATTCCATGCAAAGTATTACCTCCAATATGATGTTTCAATCATAACAACCAAAATTTTAAACAACTTGTGGTGATGCCCATCACAATATGACCCAAATTAACACAAGCTATGGTATATGTGATTTCCATATACCATGCCCTATGGTATTTAAGACATATATAAAAACTGTGTGGTCATGTATTGAAAAAAATATTTTCTCCAAAATATACAAACTATGATATATTTTGCTAAATAATATATATGGGGTTGAATAGCCAACTTGTATGCCATATATTTTAGAATTCAAAATTTAAACATGCTTGGACTTGGATAAAATTATCTTAGATACCCTGCCATGGTGCTAGAAGACATAGATATTTTTTTATTCGTTGTACTTGAATGCAAGTAAATATTTTCAATATCAATCATATGCATTAAAATAGCCATGAACCATTTCTTCAAGAGGACAAAACTATAGTATATCATGTTGAGGAAAAGCTTAGAAAACCAATATTATACCTTCAACCTTTGGGGACCCCACCTATTAGCTATATAGTAGTAATAATAATAGGCTTCACAACTCTTTGAGAGCATTTATAATAGATGATGAATTTTTTAGTCAACATCTGGCAACTCCACAGGGAATTATGCTTATAGCAGGCTAGAACTCAGAAATTTCTAGTTTTATTTTAAAACTAGAAATTTACGTTTGTTGATAACTTCTTCTTCTAATCCGATTCAGTAAATATTTTGTAAAATTTTCTAATATGCTCTTAAAATGATTATTCATGAAGGGTAGCATGGGAAAGAAGAAGAGGGAAATATCTGTAACCACTAAGTTTGAACAAGACATTTTGTGGGTACAACAAAAACTACATAAGTAGTGTTGCGGACCGAAAATCATTCGTTTATATTTGGTGTTTATTTTAGAGAATATTAATGATAATTTTGAAAATAAATAATTATACCAACAACTTTGATTGATCTAGTTTGGAATCAGAAATCAAAATCAAAATAGATGAGAGAGAGAGAGAGAGAGAGAGAAGCAATAAAATTGTACAAGTAAAAAATCAATATTATATACAACAAACATTGATGATGAAATAAATCAGCGAGGTTTGACATAGTGTTTCAAATGTGAACCATTAGTCCTATAAGAAAATAATTGTCCATCTGTGTCTTTTAACAAATAAGAATTATTACCAACAACAAAGTGATTTTAAAAGAACCTAACCAAATATTTTGAATATTCATATGCTTACCTCTTTCTGCATGAGCAGAATCCCAAAGTAAAACCTTCTCATCAGCTAC
The DNA here is from genome assembly GCA_009831015.1 of Picea engelmannii. NCBI lineage: Eukaryota > Viridiplantae > Streptophyta > Pinopsida > Pinales > Pinaceae > Picea > Picea engelmannii. The sequence goes on from ML811491.1 coordinate 160,517, forward strand.
AAAAGTAGATGGTTTTTCTTTCTTGTCAAAATATTTTTTGATAGATTGTTATCTCTTCTTAATATTTTCAAGAGCATAACTCCTTTGTTTTTCAAGATCCGGTAAAGCATTAATCCTCAAAGGGATGTCTATAGAGTTTAACTCTTCATCCTGCAATGCTAATATGAGGGAGGTTAACTCAAGTTCCATAGGAATAATAGCTTCTTGACCATATAATAGTT
>ML811492.1:0-20207 GCA_009831015.1 Picea engelmannii
GAAACGATTTTTGATTTGAAGGGTCAAATTGACACGACATTGAACTCTTCGAGATGCAACTCTTGTAAAATTTCATCCCAAGCAGATAACTAAGTCAAAAGTTATGACCCTCAGAAATCCTTGCATCATTCTCCTTTGATTGAAAAGAAGGAAGCTCCTATGAGTTATTTTCTTCAAATTGTTGCCACCTAACAGGATCTAGGTTCAACAAGTCCCCCCTCTGCAATCCATGTACTCTCTGTTGGTGCTACACCTTCCCAATGGACCTGATATCAGTTGTATTGGCCTTGTCGAGTATGAAGGGTCTTCATATCTAAAATATGTGCGATCTTTTCCTTTTTCTTGCTCAGAATGGCTTGTTGTCAATCCACCTCCGCCTCACTATCATTGCCCAAATCATCCCCATGGAAGATATATAAATCCGAAACATTAAACACAGGGGAAATATCGAGATCAACTGGTAAATCAACCTTATAAGCATTGTTGTTAATTTTTTTGAGAATCTTGCAAGGACCAATTTTCTTATACTTCAATTTGTGGTAGGTTCCTATAGGAAATTGCTCTTTCTGTAAATAAAGCATTACCCAATCACCTTCATTGAATACCTGATATCGTTGGTGAGCATCTTTTATAATTTTGTTTTGTTCATTACTGACCTGCAACTTTTGTCTCACTTGTTGCTACAACTGTTGAATGTGTTCTGCAAATGCTTCCCCGTCATCATTGATCCTATCACCAAGTGGTAGCTGCACCAAATCCAGGACACCCATAGGATTTCTACTATAAACACCATGAAATGGATATTTACCTGTAGATCTATTCACTGAGCTATTGTAGGCAAATTTTGTTTGAGGTAAAGCTAAATCCCACTACTTGGGATTCTCTCCAACAATGCTCTATAACAGGTTTCCCAAACTCCGATTTACTAACTCAGTTTTCCCATCTGTTTGGGGGTGATAGACATTGTTAAAATGTAATTTAGTCCCCATTTTATTCCATAAATTCTTCCAAAAATGACCCAAGAATCGAGCATCTTTATCATAGGTAATAGTTTTTGGAACTCTGTGTAATCTAACAATTTCTGGAAAAAAAACAATTCTTCCACCCTCGATGCATCACTAGTTTTCTTACAAGCAATGAAATGAGCCATTTTAGAGAACCTATCAACAACCACAAAAATAGAATCATTACCTCACTGTGTGTTTGGGAGCTCCAACGTAAAATCCATGCTCAGATCTGTCCATGGTCTCGTAGGCATTGGTAATGGCATACACAACCATGTGTTATGTGAGTGTCATTTATCCATTTAACAAATCCTACACCGTGCCACATACATGGTTATATCCTTTTTCATTTTCAACCAGTAATACTTATATTTGATTAAGGATAGTGTCTTATCCTTTCCAAAATGTCCTACCAAACCACTGCTGTGAAGTTCTCTGATAATATTTTCTCTCATAGAATCAATTGGAATGCATAGTTGTTTTCCTTTGAAGATGTATCCATTTTGTATAAAATATTCACCTTGAATAAGAACCATGTTCCCAGCTATTGGATTCACCAATTGTTCCACAATATCCCAAAAATCGTCATCAGACGCGTAAAGATCCTTCATTGTAGCAAACCCAATTACTTGATTTTCCACATGGTTGTCAAAAGAACAATGCACCGACTCAAGGCATCTGCAACTTGATTCTATCATCCTGATTTTTTGCTTCAGAAGAAAGGTGTAGACTTGTAAGAAAGAGACCCATTTTGCATGTATATTGTTCAATTTCTTTTGGGTGTTAACATAATTTAATTCAACCCTGGATGGGGTGATATTGGAAGACATATGTCAAGAGGATCAGACAGGCGATGGCCACCATGGCGCCAACCACGTGACGGATGCGTGCCTCCCCCTCCCTCCACCTTCATGCATTTAAATCCACATCGCATGAGATAGGGCACCATTAATCTCAATGCGCCTTGCTTTGGCTATCCGTCGCTTCAATGGACCGATGCCATGGCTTTGAATTTACTCTGTGCATGTATTGGTTTTATGAATTGCACCAACGATTTGGGTACTATGAATTTCACCAAGTGCATTGGACACTTCACTCTCCTGTGGTCAGATCGTCTAGAGCTCGCCTTTCCTCTCAGCTGCTCCTACGCCACCTATCCTTCTCTCATGTTTGTTTTATCCCTCACTGTGTCTCAGAGATGCTGAGACAAAGGGGGAAGTCTAAGCGAGGCTCGACATGGCCACCCGACCGACCATGCCTAGCTCTCTGCCCCCCGCCCACACCTTCCCATAGCTCCTCCTCCTCATCTCCCTCCTCGTCATCCTCCCTGGCGCGGTAAAGCCACAGTCCCTGCAACCTCCCACCCCTCTCATTGCCTTCTGCATGTAGGCTGGAGTGGTTTGACCTCTCTGGAAATTCTCTGGGATTTAACCCAGGTCCCCTCGATGATTTGGCCTTTGCTTCGTAGTCAATCCCAATTGCTCCTCCTAATTCGCCTACCCAATTGCCAACCCATTTCCCCCCAGTCCTACTACACTGCACCCAATCCCAAGGTGGTGGCTATGAAGCCAGCCATGGCTCACACCAGAGGCCTCACTCCTACGCCGACTTTTGTGTCGACTCTACACCTGAACTGCAAGCAGGCCTTGCAATGCTGCAAGGATTGGTTTTTGAGTTATGACGAGACATGGACGACTTACAATTTTGTATGGATATTTTGGATGAGAAGGTGATGCAATTCCTGCAATTTCTTTCAGCATTGCAGGGTGTTTTCCACCCTTCAGCTGAAGAAGCACATGTAACAAAGGTTGAGCCACAGATCCTGGCACCTGCGCCACATGGGACTACGGAGGATGTGGCACCAGTCAAGGAGGAAGATGTGACACAAGTCGAGGAGGAAGCAACACCTTTCGGGGACCCAACGACCGACGCCACCTCCATGGACGCATGGCCACAATACATCCCTACTACCTAACATGCACAGGTGTCTCTTTTATTTTGCTCGGTTGGCGGGAAGTATAACTTTTATTTTTCCACATAGACGCTATAGCGATATTTTGTCTGTGTTAATTACTATCATGATGGTCACCCATAGGGGATTGTAATTGCTTGTTATATGTTAGTAGAAATGTCAAACTGGTCACCCTAGGGGGCTGTAATTTTTTGGTTTTTTAAGACTTGTCATGACAGTTAGTTTAAGACTTGAACTTTGGATCTGTTCGACTGGATGAGTTGGTTTCCCTTCGGGCCAACTTAGTGTTTACAACTTGGAACAAAATGATGATACTGTAATAGTTTTTTTTGGCAGGCTCTTTGTACAATCTTACTTACAAAAAAAAACATATTTTAATTCAATGTGATCTATAATTAACACAAACTCCTTCGACACTAAGTAATTCCTCCAATGTCGCAATTCTTGCAACATAACTGCATAAAATTCTACATCATATGTGGAGTAGTTCTTTCTTACCTCATTCAACTTTTCACTAAAAAATCCAATTAGCCTACATGCTTGGCTAAGTACAACTCCAATGCCTACATGTGAAGCATCATAGTCTACCTCAAAAACTATCAAAATCTGGTAAGGCCAATATAGATGCCTTAGTGACCTTCTTCTTTAGAATCTTAAAAATTTCCTCAGCTTCATTGGTCCACATGAATGTATTGGCTTTGGTGCAATCTATTGTGGGTGATACAATACTGCTAAAATTTTGAATAAATTTTTGGTAGAAGGTGGAAAACCCATGAAAAACTCTTACCTTTGTTATGTTCCTAGGACTAGGCCACTCCAAAATTGCTCTAACCTTCTCTGAATCCATCCTGACTTGTTCTACTAAGATGAAAAAACCCAGAAATACCAAACTTTCTTGTAGGAACCTACATTTCTTCAGGTTTTCATAAAGCTGATGTTTTCTCAATTCATCAAATATCATTTTTAAATGTTGCAAGTGATCTTCTTTGTTGTCACTGAAAATTAGGATGTCATCAAAATAAATGACAACAAACTTACCAATATATAAGGTCGAAGCACAATATTCATCAACCGCATGAAAGTACTAGGTGCATTGGACATCCCGAATGGAATCACCATCCATTCATATAGTCCATCCCTGGTCTTGAAGGAAGTTTTCCATTCATCCCCTTCACGAATCTGGCTCTGGTGGTATCAACTTCACAATCAATTTTACTAAAATATTTAGCTTCGGCTAGCACATCCATCATGTTGTCTAAGCGTGGTATAGGAAATCGATATTTGATGGTAATTTTATTGATTTATCTGTTATCTGTACACATCCTCCATGTGTTATCTTTTTTAGGAGTCAACAATGTCGATACAACACAGGGACTCTGTAATATTCCAGATATAAAACAGTATGCAGAATAGAAATAATTAGCTAGAATTGGTAGATGAACAACAATATAACCATAACAACACCACAATAATACCAAAATGATACCAGAATAACACCAAAAAGAGCACGTTGAATACTGAGATCAATGTTCACTTTCCTCTTCGAGGGGGTAACCTCCAGCAGAGCAGAGCTCTATTACAATAATATCCAAGAAAAAATTTCTCATACCCTTGACTCCTATTTATACTAAATATGTCTATCAAAAGAACGATCTAGAGGAAGATCCTTCTAGAAGCAGAAGTTTCTATTAGGTCTTCTTACATTGGACTTATTCTTCCTTATTGTTGGGCCTTATTAATATTGACCTTTATTACATGGAAATATATTATTCTACCTACGTGAGGGGTTAGGTCCCTAACATGTCCTCCCCCTTAAAAACATCCTTGTCCTCAAGGCTTGAGATGGGGAAATTGCTGCAGAATGGTAGTTGGTTCCCAGGTGGCATCTGTTGGACTTGTATCTTTCCACTGGACTAACACTTCCTTGATGGTTCACTGACGTAGATGACGCTCACGCTGGTCCAAAACTACTTGTGGTTGTAGCCAAATGGAGCCTTCTTCGTCCAACTCAGGAAGGTTGGTTTGAGTTTGGCACTTAGTTCCATTCACCTTCTTTAAGAAGGAAACATGAAAAACAATATGGAGCTTAGAATGAATGGGAAAAGCTAAATGATAGGCCACCTGTCCCACATGCTTGAGAACGGTATAAGGACCATAAAATTTGGGAACCATTTTCTGACAATGGTCAGCCTTGAGGGAATTTTTCTTGTAAGGTTGTAGTAGAAGAAACACCTGATCCCCTTCTGCAAATTGATGTTCAGAGTGACCTTGATCTGCTTGTTGCTTCATGTGATTATGGGCCATGACCAAATTCTCTTTGAGGGTATGGAGGATAGCCTCTCGAACTGTAAGTGTTTGGTCAACCACCTGGACCTTTGAGACCCCTGGAAAATATGAGAGAATTGAAGGTGGATTTTTTCCATATACTACTTCAAAAGGATTCATGCAGGTTGTTGTATGGTACAAAGTGTTGTACCACCATTCATCTAGTGGTAACCATTGAGCCCATTGATTTTTATTTTCTGATGCAAAACACTGCAAATATGTTTCCGAACACTTATTGACAAATTTACTTTGACCATCAGTCTAGGGATGATAAGATCGGCTGAGATGCAATTGGGTGCCTTATAGCTTGAACAATTCTTACCAAAAATTGCTAGTGAAAGTTGGGTCGTGATCATAAACAATAGAATGCAGCATGCCATGAAGCTTGAAGACACGATCCATGAAAATTTGAGCTACAATGGATGTTGTAAATGGGTGTTGAAGAGAACATAAATGAGCATACTTGGAAAGGTGATCAACTACCACCATGATGACTAATTTATTGCCTAATTTAGGTAAGCCTACAATAAAATCCATAGAGATATCCCGCTAAATAACAGGTGGAATCGGAAGTGGTTGTAGTGTGCCATAATATTTTACTATGTTTCCCTTGTTGCGTTGACACACCTCACATTCAATGAAAAAATTACGAACGTCCTATTTCATACCATCCCAGAAAAAAGAACGTTTGAACCGGTCATAGGTTTTGGTAAACCTGGAGTGTCCAACTATGGGTGTAGCATGAAGCTCATAAAGTACCGTGGATTTAAGTTTTGATTGTTTACTTAAATACAAATGGACTTTGTATCAAAGCTCATCATTGAGCCAAGAGTACCCTGGGGAAACTGGAGAATTGGACTGCAATTGTTGTATCAAATGCAAACTTTTGGGATCGTGTAGCCATTCTCGACGAATAGCTTGGAGCCAATCTGGTACAATGAAGGAGAGAGGAAAAAGGGACTCTTCATCTTCATATTTTATGGAAAGTGCATCAACAACCACATTGTCTTTGCCTTTCTTGTAAATGATCTCATAATCATATCCAACAAGCTTAGTCACCTATTTTTGTTGCTCTGGGGAGGAAAGGCATTGTTCCAGAAAATACTTGAGGCTTTGATGATTTGTCTTAATTTGGAGGTGTTTCCCCAATAGATAAGGGCGCCAAATATCCACAGCATGCAAAATAGCCAACATTTCCTTTGCATATATTGATTTGACCAAATTTCGCTCAGATAGTTGTTTTTTGGTAAAGGCCAAAGGTCGACCCTCTTGCATAAGGACATCGCCAATTCCTCTCCCGGAAGCATCACATTCTAGGAAAAAGGTCTTTGTGAAGTCAGGAAGGGCTAGGACTGGAGTGGTGCACATGGCCATCTTCAAGGTTTGAAAATCCTGAGTAGTTGTTGGAGTCCAAGTGAAATAATTCTTTTTAAGGAGTGCAGTGAGAGGTGCCATAATCTTTCCATAATTCTTAACAAACTTGCGATAATAACCTGTTAAACACATAAATCCACGCAATATTTTGAGAATCTTTGGGTGAGGCCAATCTTGCATAACTTCAATCTTTTTAGGATCCACCATAATTCTGGCCTTGTCAACAAGATGACCCAAGTACTCGATTTTTGAGGTGCCAAAATCACATTTAGATTGTTTGAGGAACAATTGGTACTGAGAGAGTAGATGGAGAACTCGATCCACATGAGAAATATGGGTTTTCTAGGTTTTACTATAGATGAGGATATCATCAAAGAAAACTAAGACAAAATGACGGAGAAAAGGACGGAAGATGTGATTCATGAGGCTTTAGAAATTGGAGGGAGAATTACACAAGCCAAAGGGCATGACCAAAAATTCATAGTGGCCTTCATGAGTTCTAAATGCAGTCTTAGGAATGTTTTCCTCTTTCATACAGATCTAGTGGTAGCCAGAACGAAGATCAAGTTTAGTAAAGAACTGGGCACCACTCAATTCATCCAAGAGGTCATCAATGAAAGGAATGTGAAATTTGTCTTTAATGGTGATTTTGTTGAGGGCACAGAAGTAAGGACACATGCACCAAGAATCTTCTTTCTTAAGGACCATGACCACTGGATAAGAGTAGGGGCTCGTACTAGGGCAGATAACACCTGCGTTGAGCATTTCTTGAACAATTTTCTCAATTTCATTTTTTTGGGAAAAGGTGTGACGATAGGGACGGATATTGGGAGGAAGGTTTCCCGGGACAAGGGGAATGGAATGATCATGAACACCACGGGAAAGAGGGAGTCCCTGGGGAGTGGAAAAAACCACTTGATGTTTAGATAGGATGGATTGGAGGTCCAACAACACAGAGGGCGTCTCAGTTGCTTGTATGACATGGAGTTGAGAAATACATCCAGAATGACCTTTTTTGAGCAGCTTTTCCATGCGATGGGAACTGATGATCTTTGGGGAACCGATAATGATGCCTTGGAACTTATATTGTTGGCCCTCTTGGTCAAATTCAATGGTTAATTCCTTAAAATCCATGAGAATGGGACCCAAAGTCCTTAGCCATTATGCACCCAACATAATGTCATAACCACCCAAGTCGATAGAAAACTATGAGATTTTAGGTGGTATTCACCAATTTGGAGACACACATTTTTCACAACACCCTCCACATTTCATGGACCCACCATTGGAAATCTTGATTTGAAAATTATTGACTTCATGGATATAACAATTAGTTTCTTGGGAAATGCGGCGATGAATAAAATTATGGGTGCTCCCACTATCAACAAGAATGATGACCTTCCTATGCTTGATGTAACCAATTAGCTTGAGGGTTTGGGGAGCAGAGAAGCCAGTGAGAGAATTTAGGGAAATGACCGGTTCTACTTCAGGAGGGTCTGAGGGAGGGGTTATGTTAGTGGGTTTAGGTGAAACAAACACAATGGGAGCCTCAACATCCTCTTCCAAAACATCCTCCGAGATGGCCATAAAAAGATTTTTTTCCTTACACTTGTGTCCTGGAAAATATTTGTCATCACAATTATAACAAAGGCCTTTGAGTTGGCGTTCATCCAATTCATCCCTGGTTAATTTATAGATCTTTAGTGGAGTATAAGGAGGAGTGAGAGTTACTGGTTTAGTGCGAGGAATAAAGGAGGGTTTTCGGTTTTGAGAAGAGACAACATGTTGTGCTTCCTTAGATCTTTTAGTAGCATCCACCCAACTCTGATGCTAAGCCATGGGGACATGGGCACGAATATCATCCTTGAGGCCATTGATAAAACATTCTCAGAAAAAATCATCAGACATGCCCTCTGTATGAAAATCCAGTCGTTCAAAAGCAGCTATAAAGTCTTCCACTCTGCCAGATTGTTTCATAAAGATCTACCACAAAGTGTGTCCAAGACACATACCCTTGGCGTGCATTTTTTCTCCATTGCCACCATTGCCAACATTCTTGATCTAGATGGAGAACACCATACCAGATTTTGTCCAACTCATCTGTAATTCCATACAAAGAGAAATAATGTTCCATTTGAGTTACCCAGCCAGTGGGATCCGAGCCATCAAATTTGGTCACATCCAAACGTGGAAGGCGTAGGCCACGCTGAAAGTGATGGGGCTGAAAATTCTAGGAATGAGAGAAAGTTTAACCTTCAGTGTGAAAAGGTGGGTCAGATAAGGGAAGATCTGCAGGGATATGCAACTTGGCGCAGATCATCGTAGTGACAGATTCAAGTTGGGTAGTAATGTCTTGTTTGAGTTCCTCGATTGAGGCGATGATGGGGGAATGCATGTTTTTATTGATGGTGGAATATTGGCACTGAGCTATCTGACTTCTTGTTGGGTTTCTGTGAAATTAGAGTGAAAGGTATTGAAGCAAGCTTCCAAATCTTGGCTATGGGTATGGCTTATGATGAAGAGGGAACACGAAAAGGGGTGAGTGGGACCACACTTAAAATGGGTTATGGGTGAAGTGTATCACAACAATCATGGCGAGGAGTTGAATCCAATGGGGTAAAGCCCAAATAAGGGTGTTGGAAGGGGTTCAGGTCCATGAGAAAAAACAATTTTGCCGAAAAATGATAGGTTTGACTGTGATAAGGGAGAAGAGAGAAATCCAACAGAATAGGTCTCAAATAATGGTGCCAACAGGATCCAATTATTTTTTTACTCCTGCGGATTTATACTCTGATCTGAAGAATACTACAGTGATGAAATGCCCAAATACTTAACATGAAGAAATGTGTAGTAATTTCGCAACTTGAATGCAGGAGACACAGTTGCGCGACAATAGATCTTGTTTATTTTGTTTTTGTTTCCATCCCAAAGGTTAGGTATTCAAGGGTTCTACACACAAGGGTTTTCCCTATGCTATATCTCTCTCATATACATGTGGGGTCCAACAATAGTACTCGGCCCAATATCTCAGGGCACCAACTAAGAAGGCTAAACTGTGCCCTTAGTCGTACTACCCGACTACCCGGGTACTAGAGAGTATTTTCCTGAGTGTTATTCTCGGTGGTACTATAATAGTCAGGCGACTAATCAATTTATCTATGGAGGGCTTCATGAGATCTAGGTCGATCTGTATACATGTTTTGTTTGATGCGCTACCTCCTGAAGGGGTACCAACAGGGGTTACAAGGGTGGCCAACAGATGTGCGCTTAAGTACCACTTGTATTTCTTGTGTGTATGAATCCCCGATTGTGGGTTTATGTGTGTAATGACATATCTCTATAGATTAAAGATGCCAGAATACGTCTCTACCCTGGAAAAAATTAACCCACAATTTTATGCTGAGGAAGGTGCTTTGATACCACTTGCAATATTCCAGATATAAAATAATATGCAGATCATAAATAATTAGCTATAATTGGCAGATGAAAAACAATATAACCAGAACAACACTACAATAATACCAAAATGATACCAGAATAAAACCGAAAAGAGCACTTTGATTACTGAGAGCAATGTTCACTTGCCTCTTTGAGGGGGGAATCTCCAGCAGAGCAGAGCTCTATTACAATAATATCCAAGACAAAAGTTCTCATACCCTCGACTCCTACTTATACTAAATATGTCTATCAAAAGAACCATCTAGAGGAAGATCATTCTAGAAGCAAAAGCTTCTATTAGGTCTTCTTACATTGGACTTATTCTTCCTTATTGCTAGGCCTTATTAATATTGACCTTTATTACATGGAAATATATTATTCTACCTACGTGAGGGGTTAGGTCCCTAACAAACTCATGTTTTCTCTTACCAAACCTTTCTTTATAAGTTATGCCACTTGTCGGTTGAGCTCTGCATGTTGTGTAGGACTCATCCTATAGGTTCTCTGATTAGGTAAAGATGATCATGGGATTAGATCAATGTGATTTTGAATATCCCTCTTTGGTGGAAGACCATTAGGTAGTTCATTAGGGATAACATCAACATATTCTTCTAGTACCTTGGCCACCTCATGAGGGATTGGTATGCCTTCCCCGACTAATTTTTTCACTATTAATGCATAACAAAATATTGTTTCCTTCATTTACTTAACAAGATTTCTTTCCAATAACATATTCTCAACTTTTCCCTCATTCTTAAGAAGCAATAAGATGACTTTCAATCAATCCTTCCAAAAGGTGTAGGTATTCTTTTCTCCATAATGCATGAATTTTATGTCATATTGTCAAGGCCTTCCCAATAACAGATGACATGCATCCATCAGAATGATATCACAGCATACTTCATATTTATAAGTCTTATCGATGGAAAATTTGATCAAACATTTTTATTAATGGTGACTTCATTCCCTTTTTTGAACCATGAAATTGGGTAAGGATGGGGTTGTATTTCACAACATAATTTAAACTTATCTACCATCTCTTTGGAAACCGTATTCTCACAACTGCCACTATCAACAATAACTTGACATACCTTTCCCCTGGAAGTACATCTAGTTCAAAAAATACTTGTCCGAAGCCAAAAATATTCATTGTCACTACTTTGCCTTTGCTCTTTTTCGGGAATCATCGTTGACCTCTGTATCATGAGATTCTCCCCCATATTGGGTGGAACTTCATATTCAACTCCTTCTTCTTCATTCTCAGCTTGGACCAAGTTTAAACTAGGTTGTTGTCTTTGCTTCGACTCTTGAATGTTATAATTTGGACATTCAAATGCTTGATGGCCCTCTACACCACACCTGAAACACACATAAGGTCCTCCTCTATCACCACCGTAACCTCTACCCCTCTGAAATCCTCTTCCTCATGGTTGATTCATGATACCTTGTCGAGTATCTTTTTCTTTCTCAGCTCCTTGGATGATTTTCCTCTGCCATAGGTAAAACCACCCTATGAGGTAGATGATGTACCCCTCCTTGATCCTCTATTCCTTTGAGAAAATTGTCAATTTTGTTTTTCATCAACCTTTAAGGATAACTGGTATGCCTCTTCCACCCTGCAAACCCTATGCATGATCAATTCTTCTTGAATAGAAAATTTTAAACAATTCACATGCCTTGCAACCAGGTGCTCATCATTTTCTCGGTGATCCACACAAATGGAAAACTGATAAAACTCATATTTTAATTCCTCCATGGTGAACAGGTTTTGCTTCAAGTTATGAAATCTATGAAAAAAGGTCTGGGCATAGTCTAGAGGAAAAACAATTTTCGCAATTTTTTTTCCATCTTGCTCGAGGTCCCAACTTTGTCTTTTCCTTTTTTTTCTCTATCTTTCTGCACATTATCCCACCAGATCATGGTGTTCCCCTTCAACTTGGTGCATGCAAATATCACCTTCTTTTCCTCTGTCATTGAATTCCATTAAAAAAAAAATCCATGCCATTCAACCAATCTATTAACTCCTTTGTTTTAAGACTCCCTGCATATTCTGAAACTTCTATTTTGATCCCATCATTTCTCCCTTCTAGAGCCTTGAGCATCCTCTCTTCAAAATTCGTGCACTCTAATTGTTCTTCTTCATGTTTTGTATGTTGATCTAAATCTCCTCGGCCTGTCTCCTCATCATAAACTTCTCCTGGTATTATTCTCTGACTAGCCAACATGTTTGTAAGATTTTCTACTTGCCTTTGGAGGTTTTGCATATCTCTATGTATCTGAGCAAGATATCATGCTCTTCTTCTTCCTCTCCCAGCCATCTTCCTTCTCTGATACCAAATGATGTAGCCAATAAAATTGGATTCATTCACAAGATCTAAAAACCATGCTAACACACGAGAATGGAAAATAACTCTCTTTTATTCCTTCTCCATCCCGACTATCACAATGAAAGTTCAACCCCTTATAACTACTATATGATATTTTCGAAAACAACTAATTTTAGAAAATTCTCGCATGACTCTAAAACTAACCAATAACTAAGAGCTAACTAGAGAAACATTATTTGTCATCTCACTTTTCTGATGAAGTGTATAAACTAAGAGATAACTGATAATTACTAATTTAAAAAATCTCGAAAAAACACTAAAGCCCCAATTTGAGGCCTTTTATGAAGGAATTTGGCCTCGTAAAAGTGTCGAAACAATGTATTATTTGAATTATCAGATCGACAGGACAGTGAAATCTTCGAGACACAACTCGCTGTAAAATTTCATCCCAAACGGATAATCGAGTCAAAAGTTATGACCCTAATAAATCCTTGCATCGCCTATAGTTGTAACTTCTAGGAAAATATTGAAGTGTTGTGATGGAAGAAGTATGTTGCATATGTGGAGAGGAAAAGCTAATGTCACACATAAACTTGTGAAGAACTACAATCCATATAGGAAGTGAAAACATGAGAGAATATTAACCAAAGATGTGCATTATAGATAGTGTACTAGTTAAGGGTGTAGACTCAATAACTGAGTAATGTTGAAGAAGCCTAATGTGTCTAGGACCTATATCACTATTCCCTTTAATTCTCAATATAATGCAATAGACACTATGAGTTCACGTGGAAAACTAGTGTCATGATGACAAAAAAAATATTTAATGGTGTAGCGTGGCACTGAATAAGAGTATGCTTGGAAATAAGATAGGTCTCATTGTTGAAGAAGATGGTGGTAGTGTTGATATGGCTCTGGATGCTTGGCCTATGAGAGAATGAGGTAGGATAATCAATGCTAACCTAAAGGTTTTTTATTCCCGCAGGTATAGAGTTTGGACACAAAACAAGGGACTTGATAAAGGGGAAATCATATGAGAGGGTGGTACAACATAAGCTTTTGATGTGACCCTAAAAGGTTGAGTGTGCTTTACTTGAATCTCCTTCCACTATTCTTTTGTAAGGATGTGATGGAATTGTTGGAAACATAGAATTCTTGAGGATTTGTATATGGTAAGGAAATTCAGATCTAAACTTGTAGTGATCTAAAACTGTTGCTCACTTATGCATTGATGTGTAGAATTTGTCGTAGGGTTGAGGTGATTAGTATCAGTTGAAGTTGCCATGTGTATGATTTGATGTGTTTCTCCTAAAGTGTAAACTAGTAAACTCTAATGATTATAGCCATAATGAATATGGAATGTGTTGTAGGGTCCAATTCAACGCTAGTGGTGATGTGTATCCATGCTAGCGCAGTATAAATAACACAATATAAATATGAAGAGATAGTGTATAAGCATTGCTATGTTTCGTTAAAGCATGCATAATGTATATGGGAAGCACTGTAGAAGTCATATGAGGTGTAGTGTTGATGTGGACAATATCTAGTTGATTATACATAACAATAAAATGTTGAGGTTGTGGTATTGTCGTTGCTACAGAAAGAAGAGCTGCAATGCTACCTATATACCTATAGTTTTAAATTTTTGGAAGAGGTAGTTTGCAATGATATGAATTCTATAGTTGATGAGGAACAATGGTTGAATAATTTTTTTTCTAGAAGAGTGTAGTGGTTGGGTGTTGATTATTGTGAATACCACATGTTGATAGAAGTGGATTGTTCAAAGAGTGTTATTCTAGAGGTGATGTAGCTATCATTATTGTAGCCATTGAGAACACAAGGTAAATTAGGGCATGAGGTATAATAGAGGATATATGCATAGGTGTTGGTGGGTGCGTGGTAGAGAAAAATAAAGGTTGAGTTAAGATGGGTTGGGGAGGCTAGGGATTTAGAGTGAGAGGGGATGTTGGGGTAGAAGGATGAGAATGTACCACCTATAGATTCTAGAAGAGGGAAAGTGGAACTAGATTAGATGGTTGGATGCAAAGTACAATTGAGAGAGAAATGCATTTGACATGTTGGATTAACATGTCAAACTAGAAAAACAACTTAAAACACACGACTAAATCTAAGACTTATTATCCTCTAATTGAGCCTTGGCCTTTGACTCCACATTAAGAATACATGCAACGTATTTACATCATGGTGTATTCAAACTTATCCCACATGGTTTAAAACAATAACAACAACATTATTTATTTGCATGATCAATCATATACCAAAGGTCGAAATCGAGGTGTTAGTGCGGGTGCAAGTGAAGATGTGCAATAAAAATATACATCTTCAATCCTCATATCCAATCCACACCCTCACCTCATGAAGGTGATCCACATCTTCACGCCATGGATGAGAGTATGCATTCCTCACGAAGGTAGGGTTGGGGCTGACATAGAAATATATCCATCTCTAATAAAAGTGGTGTGAGGGTAATAGATGAAGATATGCTTTCCTCATGAATATAGGGTATGGGGAAGATGGAGTTAGGGTGTACATTTAATTATGTTGAGATAATTAAACATGATCTAGTATTTCACATTATTTCTAATAAAGATTAAATATCAATTATTAAAAGTTTGTCTTATGTTGTTATCACCTAAAATTGAAGCGAGGACTCTACACGTAACTTTGTTATGTGTCATATATCAACAATAATCTAAAACATGACATTTAATAATACAAGGTGCATTGTTGATTCATGATCATATTAGATTTAAATTTTTTCATTTAAAAATACACAGATTACGAATAATCTAGAATATAGTTTTAATGAGAGAAAATGCATTACTTAATTGTGATCTTATTAGATTTAAAAGATGATTTAATAATTAAGTTAGAGTGTTGTAATAATAACAATTTTAAAATAAATTTTAATTAACATTAAACTTTTAATCACATATATAAATTAATTAAATTTTATAAATTAAACATGTTTTACAATTTAATAGATATTTTATGAATTGTATTTAAAAATACAAAATACTCTTACAATCTAATACACAAATAAAGTCATAATTTAATTCATTAAAAAAATAAAATCACACAATACGTATCAATAAAATGAAAAAAATAAAAATATATGTAATATTAAACAAATTAATTAAATTAAATTAACATAATATTTAATTATTTTGAAATCAACATCTATTTATATTAATTTATTAAATAATCATTAAAATTTTGTAACGATTAACTCATTAACTCTGTCATTAATATATTCAAAGCATTTAGTAAAGACAAAGGTGATCAATAACTTACATTGCACTAATATATTCAAATCATCATGAAAACATTTATTCAAAAGTTAAATTATTATTCAAAAGTTGTAGTCATTAACTCTCACCTACTAATATATTCAAATCATTTTCGAAATACTAATGTGATTAATAACTTTCATGCCCACTAATATATTCAAATCACCATCAAAACATCTATTCTCTTTTCACTAATATTCAAATCACCATCAAAATTATGTGAATTTGAAAAATCATTAATGCGAAATGAAAGCATAAACTATCCATGAATTTGAAAAATCATTAATGTGAAATGAAAGCATAAGGGTGGAGATAAATATGGTTGACTGTAAGGTGAAGTTGCATATTTTTAAAGAACATGATGATATGGATGCACAAGTATTGACAAGTCCATACAAAGTTGACTCTATAGAAAGAACTTGTAATATATCATATAGATAATAAATACAAGCTTTCAAATTAATAAAGAAAGCTTTTGGTACATATAAATTTTTATAAATACTTTTTGCTTTATAATTTAAAATATACACGTTTAGAAATAGTAAAATTAGATTAGCCTAAGGGGTTAATTTACTACTTTAAATTGAGTTTATCATAGATACATTTCACAAATGTAAAAAAAAACATTTCTTGGATTTATTTTCAAAATATTTTTTGGAATAAAAAAAAAATTAGATTATTTATTAATGGGAAATGAAATAGTAACATAAAAATATTTTATTATATAAATAATTTATAATGCATAGTATCAATGATAATTGATGATGATAATGATTAATATCCACTAAAACCAAATTGGCCTATCGGATTTTAAGAGGGTAAGTGATTACTTGTGATTTTTTAGAATTTTGTTTCAATGCTCGAAAAACATTAAGAGAAGCTTTCCAAGATCACCATACTTTTGTTGAGTTAAGAGGTTAGGAAGGTTGGTAGTGTGACAAATATTTTGAAAATGATATCTAATATGGGTATAGGCTGGACAATCTAAGAGAAAGGATTTTTCGTCTTCAACCTTCTTAGTTCCTGGCCTTTAGCTCTTTTACCATTGCTTTCTAGACAAAGGCTAATCTTCTTTTCCAAAATAATTCCATAAAGCTTGACTAAAATCGGACTAATCATAATGGTCCTATAATTAGAGGGAATGATATCATCAACAAAATATGAAATTGATATCATTAAAAATCCACAAAATATGAAATTGATATCATCAACAAGATTGTATAAATAACTTATAATAAATAGCATCAATAACAATTATAATCCATAAAAGATCCACAAAATATGAAATTGATATCATCAACAAGGTAAGTGAGGATTCTATCCTGTAAACCCAAAGACTTATATTCCAAAACCAACTTTTTAGCTAGTGAAAATTTTATGTGTGTTTTTATATGTGTCTTTTGTTGAATTGCGAAATATTTTAGCTAGGTAGTACAAATGCATAAACAATGCAATGCCTCTAAACCCAAAGACTTACATTCCAAAACCAACTTTATAGCTATTGAAAATTTTATGTGTGTTTTTATATGTGTCTTTTGTTGAATTGTTAAATATTTTAGCTAGGTAGTACAAATGCATAAAAAATGCAATGCCCATTTCTAAATAGTTTAAAAATACAAAGTAATTTTATTTCAAGTTTGAAATACACCTTAAAATTGTTATTAATATAATAGTTCCACTCTATATATAATTGTAAAATCTAAATATATATTTTTAAAAATTATAATAAAAATATATATCCTTAAACTTTACAATACAACTAGCATATCCTCGAATCAGAGGAAAGGAAACATCGAAGTGAATCGGAGTGGTTACTTTGTTTAAAGACCGTGCAATTTTGTTTTTGGAAGGATTTAATGCGATGTAGACACAAGTAGTTAATGTTCAAAGTTTTGGACTAGTGATTTAGATCCCCATTCTCGATTCCAAGTACATCTAATGCATCTAATGAAGCCTATACAACCTTTCTGTGAAATTGGGTGAATCAACTAATTTGGACATGCAACGACAAAATAAACAAATTGAACATGAAAATGAACTGATTTCCTGAATTTACCTTACATATATAATTGGTTCAGTCATTGTGATCAATAGAGTGAAGAAGACAACACTAATTAGACTTATTGCAAGCTTCATTTGTGACAATCTAGTTTGATCAATTTAAGCAATCGATCAATGTTGAATGAAAATGCATCAAATGGGTAGGAGGGAGGAAGAAACAAACCATTATTATAATCAGTCACAACTTCAAACAAGGTATTTCTTTTCTGCAATATCACAATTAAAATGTAAAACTTGGAAGAAATCACAACTGCATCCAAAGACATTAAGACAAAATTATGTAAGAAACACGTGTGGACCACCCAAGCCACAATGAATCAGTTAATCATTTGATCCAAATAATGCATGTAATGAATCACAAGTGAATTGTCCCTAGTTTGTAAAGACTTGAAAACAAACTTGGTGTATTTATGACCCTCACTCCCATAATTTAGGAAGATCTTTTGCTCTTAGCAATTGATCGAGCACTGAAAGACATTTGGGTAAAATTCAAAATTGGATTCATGCATTAGAAGACATATTCGAGTAAAATTTAAAATTGAATTCATGCATTGTTGGTATATAATGTTGTTAAAATATCCGCCAACTTGCACATGAGGTTGTGGTATAACAAAAAAGTCAGCAATCTAATGGATATAGGCTTCAGGTTCCATCCTCTCACTAGATACAACTACACTCTTGGTGCGGCTGATAACCGAGCCATAAATCATTTGAATCTCATGTTGGGAGGACGACAGTAATTATCCAGGAAAAATACCCTTGGGATTCTTGTGCCTACAATGTTTTGAGTTACTATATAATGTTGTGGTTGAACCTAGTGATGTCACACCATAGATAAATGTTTACTCCCCAAAACAACTAACATTATTGTAAATGTCTAATTCAGATGCATGAATTTCTCAAAAGAGGAAAGTCATGGGTATTGAAAAATGGACCTAGAAAGCAACAAAAGGCTAGGAAAAGAGTTTTTACTTGTAATTATTTTATGTTGAGTTTCTTGATAGCTACTTCAAATTTGGCATGGGGATCGTCAAATCTCTTGATCAAGCCTCTATACACAGACCCAAATTCAACTTCTTCAAGAACAAGGGTGTGACTGAAATTCCTAGTTGCAACCCTAAGCTCTGCATAGTTGAACACATGGAGATTGTGCAAGGGGGCTTTGTGATAAGCTAGATGTTAAGTTAGGTCCAGGGGAGTCAATGCTTACATATGATGAAATTTTCTAAGAGTTAATGTCAGAACCAGACCTCCTCCCCTATGGGAACAACCCACCACTCAATGACTACGTTCGTATTGATTTCTTGTTGATCCTCACATATTCCTTCCTTTCCCTCTCTGCATATGAAAAATGAAAGCACTTCATCCTATAGAATCCTTGGATTGTTGTTCCAATTCTCTGCCTTCAAGTTCAAGTTTAGTTTACAATTATTTTTTATCCTAGAAAACTAATTTGTCCCATTGATTTCATGAATTAGGTAATAGACCCATTTGATTTCATGAAGGTTACATTCTCTCTATAGTATTGAAAATCGAAATAATTGAAATAGGGCTTGAGTGTTGAATCCTTCGGGGTTGTCCAAGCTTTAAGCCATCCAAGGAAAAATTGTCTTCATCTACGTGCTCCATCATCTCACCGGACTCTTGGGCCTCCATGAGACTGGAAGTGAAGAAATCAATTGGGGGATTCTCCCTATTCTTTGGATCCCATGAGGTGGAGTCTTGTGAAGAAGAGCCTAAGGATGTTAATGTTTATTCCATTATTATAGTTCTTTGCATTTCAATAGATAAGAGCATCATAAGAACAATATCACTGAGAAATACACATCCACAAGAGACACAACATTTATTCTGGGAAACCCTCTAGGGGAAGTAAACCCAACAAAAACTTCCTTATCATAAATAGCTTATACAATGTTCAAGAGATAACTCAAACCAATACATAAAGTCCTCCCCAAGAGATGCACCACCCTTCTTCTCCTCTCTTCAAATTCCAATTGCAGCTTGCCTCATAAGATAATGAGCAAGTGAAGTGTGTCTCAGAAGTGAGGCGCTAGCCTCTTACTTATATCAATATGGCATGTGTGAAGAGTCACCATCTGGCAGGGCCGACCTCTCACTCTGGGTGGGTAAACCCACCTTTAATTAATTCTGGCCCTTCCATTATAACTGTTGGGGCCGACTTCTTATTCAACACTTTGTAATTGTCCGATGACCAATCCGCAAAAGGGGATTTGGTCCTTATTCAATTACTGACATGATTAATCCTCAATGGGGATTAATCCAGTAACAATAATAATAATAATGACATGATTAATCCTCAATGGGGATTTAATCCAATAATAAAAATAATAAGAATGCTCTTCACAGTTACATTATTTCAACACTCCCCCTT
>ML811492.1:45344-69390 GCA_009831015.1 Picea engelmannii
ATATATATATATATATATTTATGCTTTAAACTTGTTGAAGACGTTTGACAGTGTGCTGCCCTTGAGTGAAATCGGAACCTCTGCTTGTGTCGTGTCCTTGTTGATTTCCCGATTAAATGAAGGGAATGGTATTATGGAGTCTGTGATGTCCCATTTATTGGCAGCCTTCGATTTGACTGTTATCACGATTTTAATTCCACAATTTAATTACTCATATTTTTTTTATTCCCACGATTGTTTTTACTGTCACGGATTTTATTCTGCACTGTTACCACGGTTATATCACCATGATTTTATTACGCAGGTTTTTATTACCACGACTTGACTGTCCACGATTTTTCTCAAAAACGTTTGCTAAGTTTATATTGAAATTTCCCACTATTTTAGCCATTTAAATCATAAACAAACTTGTTGGATTGACCACGATTGATATTTAAAAAAATTGACTGAGTTTCTGTTGAAATTGCCCATGATCTTAGCCTTTTAAATCATAACTGACTTTGCAGTAAATGACCACGATTTTACCTTAATTAAACTGTGACTGTGTTTTCCCTTATATGATGGACCGTGTTGATGTTGATTGGATACATTTGCCTTTAATTGTTGAGTTTGTTGTCGACTGGGCACGTTGCCATTAAATTTGTGTACTATGTTTTGCTGAAGTATGGAACAACGTTTTTCCTTTAAAATTGTGATTATGTTGTTGATGGAATGACCACGTTTTTCCATTTAAATTTGGAGTGTTTTTGTCGTTGAAAGGGGCACGATTTGCCACCATTTGTGCACTGCGTTTTTGTTGTTATGTTGTACAGCGAGTTAATGGACAACAGATTCCTTCTTAATGGGTATTTGCCACAGTGAGTTAAATGGTCAACAATCATGTTAAATGCATGGTTATCTGGTATGATAATTGTTATGTTTATTATCATATTAATTGCCATGTTATTACTACAACAAGTTAATGGTCAGCGGATCTCTTCTTAATAACTAATTGCCACGGCAAGTTAAATGGACAACAGTCGTGTTATTCGCCTCATTATTTCTATATTAATAGTTTTGTAACTGCTATGTCAATTTCCTTGTTGAATTGCTCCAACAATGTTAATAGTTAGTAGTTTCCTTCTCAATGTTAATGGACTGCTAGTATTGTTAGTTCGGTCAATATAGTTAGACTACATGTTGAGGTTTAAATGGTTCATAAGGGTTATAATGGTAGCGTTATACACTAAGTTTGTTAATGTTGTTATTTAATTTAATGGCTAGTCGGATGGAGATTTGGATTAATATAGAATTGTCCATTTAGGTTGTAACAATGATTAAAATTTGATTGGTGAGTAAAGACTATATTGCTAATTTTAGACTTGCTAAATTGATTATAATTGAGGTTAGATTGCATTTATAATTATAGTTCTAGTATTGATTACTTAGACATGCTAGATTGACTGTATTAAAGTGAAAGTAGTGGGTGAATTAATGACTAGTTATAACTTAGACGTGCCCCATCTAGAATGGAAACTCATGTTAAAATCGATTGTAATCATTGACTAGTTTAGACTGGGTGATTGGTTGGGTGTGGACGATGTCGTGTATTGGCTTGTGACATCCCTTGTCTTCGTCCTCTGGCATTTCGTCAACCTGTTGTTGGGTTACGGGTGTGGTTTCCTCTCGGTATTCAGTTTCTAGCTCGCCGAACTTGTCTAGAGTCCTTGGTCCAGATAGGATGTGACATGCCAAGGTTATTAACGTTTCGATCACCTGGGGATGGAATGATTCCTGATGAGGGGATCATGGCGCGCCTTAGGGGATAGTAGCAAACCATATCTTGGCTACAGTAGGTGCTTTTGTGTGAGCGTTGTCGAGCATGCAAGTTGCTCTTGGCGTAAGGGTCGAACACCTTCAAGCGTTAGGTCTGTGCGCCTTGAGGTTCTAGCCTTTTCTCATCCAGGCCTTGATGTTGGGATGGGGATGTTGTCCCTTAGCTTGTAGGCATGTTCATGTTTGTGTCGGGCAGGTAGTCGTCCTCCTTGTTATTCTGCGCATGTTTTTCCAGTTGTCTTTGTGCATGTGTGTGGTGTCATAGTAACATGTTGCCTAGACTGCGTGCTTGCATTCGCCGTCAATGGTGTGGTTAAACTATTGTCGTCATCACCTTGCCTCTTAACTCCTAAAAAAACAACAACAAAAAAAAATTGTTGGTTGTCTTAATTTCTCTGGTTGTCGGTTGTTTTTCCAAATGTGCTTCTTAATTTCTATTAAATGTACAATATGGAGCTTAGGTCAATCTTGAGACTAACATTGTTTTATAATTAAGACATCCACCATGGTTCTTTCTTGTTGAACAGGGAAAAGGGGAACTGGGAAGCTCTGACCGTAGAGCTTGGTAATCCTAATTATGCCAAAGCAGGGGCCAAGATGATGGACTTGGAAGGGAACGAAGTTGATCTTCCTAGTGCCACATCTCGCTCTTGTGCACTGAGCGAACTTATTCTTTGAGGACACTTACTCGCAAGTGATCTGGATTATTATGCTATTATAGTTGTGGAGAAGAAGAAACAAGATTAACTTCTTAGTAAGTACACGGGTGAGGATATCATGGAGGAGCAAGTTGAGTCCAAAGCAATGCTTAATATTTAGTGATAAGACATGCTGACAAAGCTTATGGATCATCAGTTGTTTTTCCAAATGTGCTTCTTAATTTCTATTAAATGTTCAATATGGAGCTTAGGTCAATCTTAATACTGACATTGTTTTATAATTAAGACATCCACCATGGTTCTTTCTTATTGAATACAAAAAAGGGGCACTGGGAAGCTCTGACCATAGAGCTTGGCAGTCCTAATTATGCCAAAGCAGGGGCCAAGATGATGGACTTGGAAGGGAACGAAGTTGATCTTCTTGGTGCCACATGCAAGGGCCCCAGTTACAGATACTTCGGGGCTATGAAATTCCTCCCCATCACTAAAGAGTTATTCTATAAGCCCCCTCGAGGTGAAGAAGAGGAGGTGTATGTATGCAATCTACAAGAAAATTGACGCAAGTTCATATTATGGCCACAAGAATGTTGAGGATGGTATCTTGGAGAAATTCAAGCAGCTCGCAGAGGAGTAGATGCAGGGAAGAGAACTGAGGAAGTGATAGAGGATCGATTCCATGCGCTAAATTATGAGTGGCATCGAAGAGTGATCTATGCTTTTTCCTCCTCAAAACTTCAATTGTGGAGGTTTGCATACATATTTTGTCAATTAAATTGTTTCTCGATGCATTTTTATGTAACAACCGCTCTAGTGCGATTTCAATCGCATTGGTGTGCTATACAAATTATAGCACACATGTATATTGTGTTTTTTCAAATCATGTTGATGCTATTGTTGTTTGATTTATAAAATGTATAAAAAGTACGCTAATGATTTCTCTATTTTTAAATTAAATTTAAGATGTATCACTCATTAAAATTTAGAGTTGTCATATAATGTTTAACTTTAGTCTTATGAAATCGTTTACTTTGGACTGTAATTGCAAAAACTTACTATTAATGCCATATAATGTTAAGTTCATCTTCAAGGTGAATTGTTTAATTTTCAACAAGATACAATATGTTGATTAAACATGTTTACAAAGAAAAATTACTTTTATGAAATTTTATTTTATCATTTATTTGATAGATAACATTATAATAATTGTCCATAATTGCATTTATAATTGTTATATTTATGAGTAGTGGTGGTACAAATATTTTCCATATTGAGATGTTCTATTTTTTTCAATTATTATATTGGGATGACTTATGGCAAGTGTCATATTATACTATAAAATGCACCTCACTTTATATTATTAATAATAATAAATTAATAAAGGTGTTAATAGAATCAATATGTTATTTTTTAGTTTGTAGGCGAAAATGTCAATTTTTAAAAAATGATTATGTTAAAATTTTATTCCAAAAACAAAGACATGTATTTTTAAATTATGATACATGTTACACTAAAAATATTAAAATAACAAAAAACAATAACATTTTTATAATTTTTTAATATATATTTGGAATTAATAAAAATTTATCTATAAATGCATGTAGTTCATCAAATAATAACATTTATATAAAAATATGTATTTTGAATCCATAGAAATAGATCTATAGATGCATGCAATTTCACCAAAGATGTTTCCATGTAAACTATTTAAAAATATTGTAAAAATGAAACACAATGAAAAATTATTTGAAAATGATGAATTTGCAGTCCCAACCATCACCATGTTTTTTAAGAAAATACAAAATTTGGCATAAATTCATTATATAACGCGGACATATGATACGTCCCCTCCCAAAAATTTTAATTTTACATAATGTGCATGCATCCTATGACATTAATGTTCTATGCAAATTGTACAATTACTAATATTCATTCTCATATTTTTTGCAATCATGTAATCAAAATCATTTTATTAATACATATGTCTTATCAAATAACTAATATACAACTATCATATGTCCTCCACAATTAATCCTAAGAGATCCTTAAATAAGTGATGTGTTCCATATTCCTTTGTGAGCCTATTTGATATTATAGGGCCCTTTCCATCATGAATAATCCATAAAGCACCAAATTTAAGGGCAAAGACATTATTTTTCACATGTGGGCCATATTAGACCCTAATACAATCCCTAGTGTGCAAAGCTTATAATGGCTAAGGTTCATTATTAATATATAAAAATATAAAAAATTTATTAAACAAACTCAATAAATATAATAAACAAAAGTCCATGTGTAGAAGTTATAGGGAGCTTAGTCCCCATCTTTGATGTAATGATTGTAACATGCAACCAACCATTTTATAAAACTAATGTCCAATTAAGAAACACATTTACATTAGTTCCATTGAAAATCCAAAAATACAATTACTCAATTATTTTTTTCTTATGTCCCAAGGCGGCGTCTAAAGGTAGACCCAATGCAAGGCATTTTTGACAAGTCGTTGGTGGTCTACGAAAGTTATAGTTTATTAACAACTCATCACCAGGTGACAAACTTCGTATTCCATGCACAATAACAAATATGGATTCCTTCCTTTTCATAAAGAACTCTTTGTCATTGGAGTGTTCCTCAAAGGAACAATTTGCACTATATAACGAGGCACTGCAATTATTTATGAACCCCGCGATGTTCCCATGAGTTAGTGGACAATCGTCGATATATAATAGGTTTTTCCTGTTAAAGTTTCCATAAGCATAACTATTCATGCACATACTATACATGGAAATGCTATGTTTGTATTTGACAATCTTCAAGTAATCAGGCTGGCTATAAAGAGGACCAGAAAATGACATAAGTGCAACTGATTGTTTGGGAGGAACAAATACATGTGAAAGAATAAACAACCCAAGATTTGCAACATCTATTTTAGACTTGGAAATCATATAACTATTACCACACAAAAAAAAATGGTTCCAACATCGAGCACAGACATGGACGACGACAAAGTGCCATACAAATCTCGGTTGTAACTGGTTTGGTATTTACTTTGTAGATGGATAAGAAAAGAGAATTCATCGCTACCTTCCAATAATTTCACAAACTTTGGTGTGTACTTGGACATTTTTTCTCTTAGCTCATACAACTTTTTTGATCTCCTACTAGTGATGTTTTGGGTAGTATTGATATCATACTTTTGTTCACTATAAGAACTCTCTGTTGACTCAACAGAAGGAGACGGGTTGGCCAATTTAGGAGAAAACGTAGTTGATATGGCTTCCAAATTTTCAAAAAATGAGCACATGGAAGTGTTCCTACGTGTCTTTTCTATATCAACTATTGGATTATTGACCGCAGTGAGAGGTATTAGACCATCAACTTTGGGTAGTCGATCATTAATATATTAAGACAATGTGACACGTTGAGGGTTCTTCTTCAACCTTTTACATTTTGAACAACCACATACCACTGGTGTGTCATAAAATAAATCCAATTCACGATTTAATACCGTTGACCCAAGTTGCAGGTTACTGGAAGGTGGCATGTTACAATTGATAGGGTAAAGCAGCTGTCCATTTTCATCAAACATTTTTCTATGGTATCTTTCTCCTGATAAGCGCTTGCGACATTTTTTCACTGGTGGAATATCTTGCTCATCCTAACTCGATCCCAATTTATGATCCTACAAAATTCAATGAACAAGTATTCAAATGCACGTGCATAAATAACATAAATTCAATCAGATAAATGAATTATAAATCAAATCTAGACTTACTTCAAACGACATAGAAGACATTGAAAAGATTGTAACAATATGGAATGAGTTGGAATTGAAGTATTGGCCATTTGATATTATAACATTATTTTCCCTACATTTGAGCCAAAACTATCATCAATATGTGCATGAATTCAATATTAAAATTTATCGGTGCAATTTTAATAGTGGAGGTTTTCATTTCTATTTTGTCGATAAAATTGGTATTGGTGCATTTTTTACTATATATGCACCAAGGCGCACTATTCGGTTAGGCGCACCAATTTGACGACAAAATTAATTTTTAAAATATATAGTTTAAAAAGTGTTTTTACATACTAATTGAAAAAACACAACGAAAAAAGATAGGGAATTTCATAATTCAAAGCGTATTTGTTTATAAATGAAAATATTATTCATTAGTTTATTTTTTGGGCGGAATTTAGAGGGAACATTTGTGGAAGAGATATTTACCACGAAATACTTTGGAGTGGTTGGATTTTTTTGAAGAGCCAAAAATGGAAGGGATATGTAGGGCACATACAAATATGCAAATAAGAAATTTCATGTATGTGATTTCATTCTACTAATCATTTCAATCTTTCTCTATTTGATTCAAACTATTTATAATGCATATTAAAAAAAAATATAAGGGTTTCATAGTTAGATATTGGAAACCGTAGCTTTCTTGTTTGTTTTTTTTTATTGTTCCCCTCTTCTTCTTTTTTTTCTAACTGGGGGAATCGGCAACTCGCAGTTCTCGTACTCGCGTGACACGGGGTCGATCCCCAGGCGGCTACCACTATAACCCCAGGTGCAACCACCCAACCCGCAAGAATGGCGCACGAGTAAGTCCGGGTGAGAATCGAACATGAGACTTCATTTTACAAATTTCCTTCCATTTACACGGCACTTGCCAATCCGTCTACACCCGTGCAGGCATTGTTCCCCTCTTTTTTTAAACAATAGATTTTTATAGGATTTATTTTTATAAGCAATATATTTTTATAGTGTTTATTTTTATAAGCAATATATTTTTTTAGGGTTAATTGTTTTAAGCAATAGTTGTTTATATGGTTTATTTAGTTTCATATGGGGTGTTTGGTATTCGTTGCAATGGTACCACTCATTGCATCGGATCCCAAACCTTGCCAACTCTATCGTTGTCAATGATTTAAAAAAAAATGTTTCCACGGTAAGCAGTGTGCACGATACAGGAAAAATGTCTCGGTGCCCACTGTACAAGAAAATCACCCCCATGCCCACTGTATAGACAAGTGCACTGGGGCACATATATATGTGTAAAGCATTGAGTGGTCATAAAAATAAATAGTATTGATTTCATATCATATGTGTACAGTTAGCGATGTATAATGATTAATAGTAGATGCCGGAGCGAGTATATTCTTGACGCCCCGATACATTTTGTTTAATGAAGCACACCGAAATAAAAGATTGTATAAAATTTTCATAACTTCTATTTATGATGATTCATGGTTTTGTTTTATACAATATCGCTAACAAAATTTCAAAGAAAACATCTTATTGCAACGAGTGCGATGGTATCGCATTCCAAGAAGAAAGGCATACAAGTTCTTTTAGTTTTATTAAAAAGTTAATATATAATTTTAAATATTTGGAAGTTTAAATCAATGATGTGTATTGGTTAATATGTGTCATGAAAAACAAAAACTTGAAGAAACTCGATAAGATTGTTCACAGTCTGAGTGAAAAGGAGCGTAAAATATTTATGGAAATGTTGCAAAGAGAGGAAACAAGTGGATCGAAAGGTAATCAACATTAAGTTTTTTTTTGGCTTTTACTAAAAGTGAATTTATTAACATTAATCGCCAACAAGTTTTAAACACTCGATTTAACTTTTTTTTAATGTTGTGCAGTGACCGATAGTGAGGGAATGGAATCTCGTCTTAAGAGGACAAAAAATCTTAAGGATGTAAATGATGATGACAACTTGGTCATCAATTCATCTTGAGTGGTACTTGAAGTTAATGAGAGGGACAAAATGTTTTATAGAGATTTGAGGGATTTGGTGGAAAGAACGTATAGACGTCATTTCCACTTACAATACAAAAATCAATCCAGTCAATCCAAGAATCAGGTTATACATATACTACAAGAATTGTTTCTGGAGCCATGGTCAATGACAACCGTGAGACTTGTAATAACAAAAACTTACAATAAAAAAACGAGCCGTATAAAAGTTATCCAGGAGGATACAAAATGATCACAGAGGTTCAGAAAGATCTAGAACATCCACAAAGGTCCAGAATGGTTCAGAAATGCTCAAAATTTTACTATCCCAAATTCTCTATAAAAACGTTGTCAATGTGTAGATCTCGTCGTTATCTTTCCAACGACACAAAGATGCCTCAAACGAAATTCATATGCAAAAGTTATGAGTGGTCAAAGTTCCAATCAAATTAGGTCAAAGCTCAAAGTACATGGGCAAAAAGAGGCGACATGTGTCACCACTGCAAGGGTGACATGTGGCACATGATTATTGTTGACTGAGCAAGGTACAATCCAAGTGGCCCAATTACAGGTTGACAAGTGGCGCACAAGTGGAAGAATTGTATGATGACACATGGCATGTACGAGCTAATGAGAGGCCACCACATGGAGACCTCCCATTGGCCTAAATGACTATGTTTTGTTAAAATTTTGGGAGTTGACGAGGGTCAAACACGTGACCTCCCAATGGTCTAACAAAGCTCTCCATACCAACGCGCCACCACAATGTCACTTAACATACATATGGTTGCAATTGTATTTAAGTTTGTAATAAAGTTCAAATGGGTGGCCAAAGGGTCAAGGGCCTAAGCCCTTGGCCCTTGGTCTATATGTATACCATATAACCATTCCACTAAACACATAGCTACCAATGTAATTCGCACGGAGGTTACATACTATTTATAACCTATATCCACCATATGTTAAACCATTGTAACAAAAATGTTATATATTATGATCGGCAGGGCTTGAACCCCCAACTTACTATATATAATACCAATGACTTAACCAATCTACCTAAAGCGCAGGTTTGGTTATAGAACCCACCAAATTACATTTAATGTATACCCAAAATTTCAGAGGTTGGTTGGGGGCTTGTGCCCTATTTAATGGGTGTGCATATTGAGGTTGTGTACACAATTAATGCAGGGTATAGTCTTGAAACTCATTCCCGAGGGTACCAAAGTTGTGAGGATACACCGTAAATCATGCCAAAGGGTACCTTGATAGATTTTTGAGAAACTTATACTCATTTTGCACAATTTTTCTCCAGGAATCCAACTGATCTATATTTATGAGCGGAACAAAATGAATAACAGACTGAAGACAATAACACAAATATACGAAGAACAACAACATATATCCAGTGAATAATAACTTCTATTGAATAAATAAAATAGGTTGAAACTGTAAAACTGCAGAACTGAAACAACTTGCTCGAATGGTGGTAGTTATCTTTGAGAAGAGATGTCCCTGCTACGTGCATCCGCCTAAGCATAATGATTACAATGAGGCTCCAGAGGCCTTTTTAACAATACTGATGAATTCCAAAACCCTAGACATCCAAAAACCTAACCCTAGGAGATGAAATGCCAAAAATTATGTGGGCCTCGATGGGTAAGTTGGTAGCTCAACTTCTCGGGGTCGTAACTTTTGCATACGACCTCCATTTTAGGCGTGTGATAGTATGTTGGAAAGGTATTTTTGAGAACTACACATTATGTCGTCAAACTTTGAATCCGTCTACATTTTATGGTGGCACTCTAAAAAAACATTGTTTAGGGCCCTAAAATGGCCCTGGAAGTACAAAAAGATGTATTGACATGAAAACTTCCAAATAAGCCAGTTGGATTAGGTGGGTGGCCACCAATCTCCACCTGGAATATGTTTAGGGCTTCAAACAACCCCGGAAGTGTAGAACCCACAATTATAAAGAAGTACATAAGAACATGTTGAACTAAAATTGTCAAGACAAGCCAGTTGGAATAGGTGTGGGGCCACCAATATCCAACTGGATCAGTCCTCCCACCTTAGGAAACAATGGTCTCCATTACATTGAGTGCCCCAATCATGTGAGGAAACTTCTATTGAATTTGGTCGTGGGTGATCCACTTGCCTTGGTGTAGGAGTTTCCCTACCTTGACAACCCGATAAAGCTGGATCCTCTACTAGCGAGTTCCCTTGACCTGTGTGTCCACTATCTGATCAATGGATGCCTATTCCATGCAATTAGTGTTGAGCTCTGTTGGTGTCAACTATTCTGTGATCTCTGAGGTGTCTAATAATGGTGGAAAATATGGTTGAAGGAGGTCCACATTGAACACTGGGTGCAAGCCAAGGAAGGGTGGAGTGTTGAGCTCAAAAACATTGTTACCCACAACCTTGGTGATAGTGTAAGGCCCATAGCGACGTGGGAAGAGATTCTGATGGGGCCATGTAATGCACTCTTTCTGCAAATGTAACCAGACCTTGTTTCCCACATGAAACTGGTGCAGTACTCGGTGTTGATCATGGCGTTGCTTGTACTTAGCATTGGATTTATGCAAAATCTCATGGACCTATTGGCGAATGTGTTGAATCCGCTCAATGAATCTGGTGGCTTTTTCGGCCTTATATTGAACATGGGAAGATTATGCCCGTGTGGTTGCAAGAGGTAGTGCAACATCAATGGGACCCAAGGGTTGGAATCCTAGCCCCATTTGAAATGGGCTATGATCGATGGAGCTAAGGAGAGCCCTGTTGTAGTTGTGTTGAACATAGGGAAGACTCTCATCCCATGTACGTGGATGATTAGAGTTGTACATGTGTAGGATGTGCACAATCATCCAATTGAAAACCTTTGTATGGCCATCAGTTTGGGGGTGGAAAGTAGTAGATTTAGTGAGCTTGGTTTCCAACAATGACCAAAGACTTGACCAAAATGTGTTGAGGAACCAACTTTCCCGATCTGAGGTGATTGTTTGTGGTATCCAAAAATGGACCCACACCCGTTCGAAGAAGATATTGACAGTATATGTCGTTGTGATGCTCTTTTTGCAAGTTGTGAGAATGGCCATCTTCGAAAGCCGATCAACCACCACAAATACACAATCATTTCCTGTCTTGGTGGACAGAAGGCCAAACATGTAATCCATCGAGATGGATTCCCAAGGCCTCTCAAGAGGAGGAAAAGGGGATTATAAGTGTTTTTTTTTATTAATGGTTGGGTTGGCAATGGCACAGGCAGTGTAAGATATGATATACTTCCTAACGTCCTGTCGAAATTTTGGCCAATAAAAATATTTTTGTAGAACGACCACAATTTTCTCCACGTCAAAATGTTATGCCATCCGACTGTAGTGAGCCTCCCAAATCAACTTTGCACGCTCTCTTGCAGAAACACAGAGATGGCCCATATGGAATAACAATCTGTCCTGAATGTGAAAATCAGTGACATTCGCACCTGTACCCAAGAGCTGATAGGTGGTGGCGAAGTCTGAATATTGTTGATAAAGTTGGGGCCACTCAGATGCCTCATGCCCATAGGAATGGAGCACGGTGGTGAGTGCCGCCACGGGAGGTCAATTGAGACAATTAACGAAACAAATTGTGCTCGCTGTCTTATACTTGATGTTGAGATGGAATTGCTGCAGGTAGGTGGACCACTTCTAATGGAAATCGTTCTGCAACTTCCCCTGTGTCTGTATGAATTGTAGAGGCTTGTGATTAATGTGGATGATTGTCTCCTTTCCCAGAATGTAATTTTTCCATTGATGACAGGCTTGTACAATGGAATACATTTCCTTGTCATATGTGGGGTATTTTCAGAAAGTATCTAAGAGTGTCTCACAATGGTATGCTACCAGATGACTGTGTTGAGTGAGAACTACGCCTACAACATTGTTGGATGCATCAGTCTCAATATTGAATGGATGTTGCAGATTAGGAAAGGAGAGTACTAGAGCTGAGCACAAGTGATGCTTCAGATCATCAAACGCTCATTGGTGTGCCTTCCCCCACGTGAAATTTTCCCTGCCACCACCCTTGGTCACTTGGCTGAAGTCCCATGCAATATGGAATAATCCCAACACGAACCATCGGTAGAAGTTGGAAAGTCCCAAGAATCTTAGAATCTCAGTTAGTGTGGTCGGGGTTGCCTAGTCACAGATTACTTGGATCTTAGCTGGATCTACATGTACCCCATGCTTATCAAAAATGTACCCAAGTATTGGACCCTGTTCATGTCAAAGGAGCATTTTTCCAAGTTGGCATATAGCTTGTGTTGCCGCAAAGTGCTCAAAACCTATTGAATATGTTGCATGTGATCCTCCAAATTTCTGTTAAAGATGAGGATGTCATCCAAATATATCAACCAAAAAGAGTTGGTGAAGGATCTTAATACATCATCCATCAACCTCATGAAAGTGGTTGGTGCATTTGTTAAGCCAAAGGGCATGACCATCCATTCAAAGAGACCTTCTTTATATTTAAAAGTTTTCTTCCATACATAAGTTGGTTCGATGGGAACCTGGTGGTAGCCAGACTTTAGGTCAATCTTGTTGAAGAAATTTTCCCCCTTGAGTTGGTAAAGAAGGTCATCAATTTGGGGAATTCAGTATCAGTTCCTGACTGTGATTTTTTTTAATGCTCTATAATCAATGCAGAGCCGCCAGGTCCCGTATTTCTTCTGCACTAGTACAATCGGGCTTTCACAAGGGGAGGAGTTGGGTCTGATGTACCCCTTTTGAAGCAACTCTTAGATCTGACGCTTGATTTTTTCATTTTCCATCAGCGAGCGATGATAGACTAGTCCATTAGGCAGAGGTGCACCGGGGGTTAGATCAATTGGATGCTTGAATTGGCAGTGTGTGGGTACCTAGGTGGGTGAGGATAAGATGTCTCTATACTCTTCCACAATCCCATCCACTTGCTACTACTGCAAAGAGAGGCTTTGTGTAGAGGCCACGAATGTGGAGGTGACCTTCTGCTCACTGTGAGCATAGATCACAAAGAAGAAGAACTTCTCGACCTGTGAAATGAGCTTACTGCATTGCTTAGCAGAGATTAAAGAAATAACGGTAGGCGGTGCTACCTCTGGTATCCTGTACAATTCTCTACCCAAAGTAATAATAACACTGTGGGGTCTAGACTCATACACAACATGTCGCTTCCACAAATATGGTTGTCCTAAAAGAACATCACAAACTTCAAGGGGAGAAATATCACACAATACCTTATCTTTGAAGGGCTTGATGTCGTAGGGTAGACGACATTGTTGGTTGATGCAGAGATCTCTGCCTTGGCGAGGCCAGATGATGGTGTAGGGATGCGTGTGCAGTGTCGTTGGCAGGTCCAGCCTCTTAACAACCTCTACTGAGATCAGGTTCTTCTGACTGCAACTATTGACAATGAAATGAAGCGGGGCCCCCTTTACCCACATCTGTGAGTGAAAGAGGCATTCCCCTTCCTCTGGTTCTTCTGGTTCGCTTGGCAGGACTTTGGTGGTAGCAACCATGGCACTAGGCTTGACATCGATAATCTGCTTCCCTCCTTCTGGATTTGATTCAGAGTCAGAGTCTTCCTTTGACTCGAAATATTTCAGCTCAACCACTAGTGACCTCTTGGAGCGACATTCTTCGGTGTTGTGCCAAGGGATTTTATGGTATTCACACCATTTTTTATGTGTCCTTCTTCGACTTATTATTACCCTTCTTGTGTTGTGGCTTGGACTAGTTGTCTTGAGATTGGCCATATTTTCTTTATCCCTTTTTGGGGGGTTGGAGCCGCCTTTTCCCTACTTTGACTATGAGGAGTTTGTAGATCCAAATTCTCTCCTCTTCTGCTTAAATTTATGCTCGATCTTGACATCATATCTATAATCCATACCCAATGACGCGATATCTAGAAACTCCATTTTTGTTTGAATGTATCTATGCAGATAGCTACGGTATTTGAGCACCAGATGTCATTCAGAGTATTTGATACCCAATTTGGTGCGCAAGGTATGGAAAATATTGGTGAAATCTTGTATTGTTTGGTCCCTTTCCTGACGCAAGGTGGTCCATCTTGTGTATTGGTTCTCGTAGCTTCCAATATGATAGTATTGTTCTTTAATGACATCCCTGAAAGAATCCCACATGGGGGTGACCGAAAATATTACAGATTCCTCTATGGCCCTTTTCTCAGAGTAAGTATCCCACCAGTCCTTAACATGGGGAACAACCTTGAGGAGTGCAAAATTAATATTTTCCCTATTGGAAAAATTGTGGACCGAAAAATACCCTTCGAGCAGATTCAACAATTTATCTATAGTATCCACATCTATTAGCCCTTCAAATAATGGAATATCAAAATTTAGATGTACCTTGAAGGGGGTTGCATGACTGCTTGATGAAGATGCATCTCCTGTGGGCAGTTGTCGAAGGATCTGTGCAAAGTTGTCCATCATTTTGTTCCTTTGTCACGCAAAGGCTTCCTCGAGCAACATTTTAAAAGGATCTAATGCTCCATCATCTTTCTTTTCGTCCCCTATGGGTTGTTGTTGGGCTCGACACGACCGATATGGAAAAGGATCGACTGGTTTGAGTCCCAACTTCTTGTACCCAAATCTTTTCAAGGACATGCACGAAGAAAAATAAATGAAGAGCAGACCGCTTTGATACCATTAATCCAAATTTATGAGTGGAACGAAATGAATAAAAGATTGAAGATAATAACACAGAGACATAAGGAACAACAACAGATATCTAGTGAACAATAACTTCTATTGAATAAATAAAATAGGATGAAATTGTAACATTGCAGAAATGAAACAACTTGCTCGAATGGTGGTAGCTATCTCTGAGAAGAGATATGGCCACTACGCGCCTCCATCTAAGAAGAATGATTACAATGAGGCTCCAAAGGCCTTTTTCACATTACTCGTAAATGTCAAAACCCTAGACATAAAAAAACCTAACCATAGGAGATGAAACGCCAAAAGTTATGTGGGCCACGATTGGTAACTTGGTACCTCAACCTCCTAGGGTCGTAACTTGTGTATACGACCTTCGTTTTAGGCACGTGATAGCCCATTGGAAATGCATTTTTGAGAAATACACATTACGCCATCAAAATTTGACTCCATCTACAGTTTGACTATGGCACACCAAAAACACACTGTTTAGGGCCCCAAAATAGCCCTGGGAATACAAAAAGATGTACTGACATGAAAAATTCCAAAATAATCCAGTTGGATTAGGTGGGAAGCCACCAATATCCACCTATAATATGTGTAGCACTTCAGACAACCCTGGAAGTGTAGAACCCACAATTACAAAGAAGTACAAACGAACATGTTGAACTAAAACTGTCAAGAGGAGCCAGTTGGAATAGGTGGGTGGCCACCAATATCCACCTGGATCACTAACGATGCACTTTGTTTCTGCATTTGAGAAATATATGAAAAGGTAATTGTAAAATGCAAATATTTGAGCATTAATAAAAGAAGGTCTCTATTGGAAGCGGACCTGGAGAGGTGGCCCAAATTTGGTGAACTCTATTTTTCCAACTTGTGTATGTGATTACATTATTGTTGTTCATTTCAAGTTCATTTATTTGCAAGTCATTTTATCATTAAAGTGGATTGGTTATATAAGTTTTTCACATGTAATGTGAATACAATCAAGCGATAATTTTATTTCGAGAATCAAGTAGATGTTTATGTGTATTTTAAAATTATCAGCATCTAAAAAAAATTCAGATTAAGTTGGTATCAAAGAAAGGTTTGACAAGTGTATGCAAGTGAATGCTTACAGGAGCCAAACTCAAACTTGGTAAAGGAAAACTTGCAAGTTATAAGTCTGAAATTAGAAAGAGATTTCAAATACATAAGATGGCTTCTGAAAAGGAGAAGAAGAAGATCAACCCATGAGTCATGAAGAGAATAGAGATACACTTCAATCACTAAAAGAAACAATAGATGAGTTAGAATGAAGAATTCAAAATCCTGTAAGCAAAGAATCTTTAGTAAAAGGAGAAAGAGAAGGTGAAGGTGGTGGACCTTTTTGGGGAATCAACCTTTTTGGGGACATCATGTAATCCTCCTTGGGTGTTAGCTAAGTCCAAAGGGCCAAAAATTTATTTGTGAGACCATTTAGGAGGATCCATAGGGGCAATAGAAACTAAAAGAGAAGAAAGTATGCATTGACGTCCACTACGGGTCATCATTTGTGAAGTCACTTGATATTTTTCTTGAAACTATCAAATGGATGAGGGGATCACTCTCAGTGGAGTCGCCAGGTAAGCTTTGTAAAGGATTTTGAGGAAAGGGTTACCTAAAAGTGTCGTCTTTGAGGAGAATTGACTCAGTGTTCCCCGACAACGACGCCAAAATGTTATCGCACAATTTGTACTTGTCCAAAAGGGAAAGGCTAGTGGAGGGAAAATTGGCGTAACATGAGCTTGTCCTATCATTTTCACCTTAATAAGACACCTCTTTCTATTTAGGGGTGAAAGCCCAGGGGAGATGTCCACGGTAACTTGGGGGTTTGAGAAGGCAAAGGTTGAGGTATCAAGAAAAGTTATCACCTCTCAGAAGTCACACCGATCAGAAATTCCCAAAGGTTTAACAAAATGAAGCAATGATATGCTTAAGTGTACTTGCCCAGAACAAAACAACAAGAAAACACTATTGCCCAAGTACAATTGATGTTAGTGCTTCGTAAAAAAAACTTGGAGTTGTCAATGAAAGAAATAAGTTGATATAAGATGAAGCAAACAAAAATCTATAACAAAAATGTACATATGATGATGGCTTCACAATTATTGTCGTAAACAAGCTTCAAAATGACCCAAAATGATAATCTAACAATAGCAATATGCTAGCACTTGTCAGAAGCTAATGAGGCAATGTAAAAATCAACTTTAACAATTTCTTTTAGGAGATTTTATATGATATGGATGAATTATATGATGACATGTGGCATGTACGAGCCAATGAGAGGTTGCCACATGGCGACCTCCCATTTCCCTAAATGGCTATGGTTTATTAAAATTTTGGGAGTTGATGGGGGTCAAACCCGCGACCTTCCAAAAGTCTAACAAAGCTCTCCATACCAATGCACCACCACAATGTCACTTAACATACATATGGTTGCAATTGTATTTAAGTTTTTGATAAAGTTCAAATGGGCGGCCAAAGGGCCGATGGCCTAAGGCCTCGACCCTTGGCCCTTGGTCTATATGTATATCATATAATCGTTCCACTAAACATAGAGCTACCAATGAAATTCGTGTCGAGGTTATATACTATTTATAACCTATATACACCATATGTTAAATTGTTGTAACAAAAACGTTATATAGTATGGTCAGTGGGGCTCGAACCCCTGACTTAAGCAATCCTCCTAAAGCGTGGGTTTGGTTATACAATCTACCAAATTACATTTAATGTATGCCTAGAATTTCAGAGGTTGGTTGGGGGCTCACACCCTATTTAATGGGCGCACAGACTGAGGTTGTGTACACAATTAATGCAAAGTATAGTCTTGAAACTCGTGCTCGAGGGTAAGTTGTGAGGCTACACCGTAAAGCGTTTCAAAGGGTACCTTGATGGATTTTTGAGAACTTAATACTCATTTAGCACTATTTTTCTCCAGGAATCCAACGATACACTTCGTTTATGCATTTGAGCAACATATGAAAAGGTCATTGTAAAACGCAAGTATTTGAGCATTAATAAAATAAGGTCTCTATTGGTAGCAGACCCAGAGAAGTAACTTAAATTGGGTGAACTCTATTTTTCCAACTTGTGTATATGATTACATTATTTTTGTTCATTTCAAGCTCATTTATTTGCAAGTCATTTTATCATTAAAGTGGATTGGTTAGATAAGTTTTTCACATGTAATTTGCATACAGTCAAGCAATCATTTTATTTCCAGAATCAAGTAGATGTTTGTGTATTTTAAAATCATCAACATCTAAGGATTTTTTAGATTAAAAATGTATTATTACTAAACATGTTTTCTATAATATATTCCAATAATTACCAAATTAATTTGTTTCTCTATATTTACTTTCATGTCCATTTAAGAAAACATTATTGAGCTTTTTCGTTTTTCAGGAAGATTATGAAAATTCCAAGCGACAAATGAGGGGAAATCCAATACATGCCAATAAGGATGTCTAAAAGAGTGTACAAGGAGATGGTAAAAGAAATGAACATAATTGCATCACAGAAGGATGCATCTCAACAACAATGTGCATCGTAGGTATGTGATCATTCATTTATTATTTTATGTACATCAAATTTATTTATCATATTAAATATTAATTTTCAATTGTTTTGTTGCAGAAACAAAAACAAAATAGAACCCAATCAGCACATAAGACAGGATGACAAGGAAAAAAGGGTTGATCGCAAATATTTTGAGTATTTACGTTTTCGACATTACTTAAGTTTATGCAGGAAACAAAGTATGGAGAGGAGCCAACATAAAGTCTTGTGATAACCAGCATGAGGCAAGCTTCGAAACGATGTGTATGGTTTATGAATCAATCACTTCTATGGTGGGATTTTTTATTTACGCAATCATGTATATTATACTATATTATAATAGTAGATTTACTTATTACGCTTTATTTCTATGTTTATAGATGGAACATGAGCAGTCGGAACATCAACAAAAAAGTTGAGCAAGAAAACATCCATTTAGATAACCAAAATACAATATCGCTTACAACTGATCAAGAAATGAGAGATGCACACAACTCAATCAATGACAATAGTTCAAGTGATAAATGAGAATCAATATAATTGAATGTTACTACAAGTTGTGTGTAATTTGTAATATCGGTCTATAAAAATCAAGGATATGTTTGCTTAATGTAGTGGACATAATGCCCCAACTGCATGAGGATATGTTACTAATAAATGTAACAATTACATATTGGTTCCATTTTGATTATTGTGGACTTTTACATTGTCCCATTTTGTATGACCATGGGCTTCTAATTCATATATAATAAAACGGGTTTGTTATTTTATTGCATTGTCAAATGTTGTCAAATGTTGCATTGTTAATTAATTAATATGTGAATGATTTACATTGTTGCAAACAACAGAGGTGTAATCCCTTGGATAAGGCATTAATGTTTTCATTATATCAAAATGCAATAACCGAAATATAAAAAACAATATAATTATAAAAAAAATTGTAAAAAAACAATTAATTAAAATATATACATATTGGTGCATTCTTATGAACTCACAAAATGGTGTCTGAAATAATATAGACATCGGTGTTTTTTAAGGGGTTATACGCATCGGTGTATATTAAGAATATTAAAGCACCGGTACATATTAATTATACATTATCATCGATGCATAAAATGTGCAATAATATATATCATTTTGAAATTATATGGTGGACATATGATAAATACGCTTCGGTTATTTAAATATAATAACAACATTGACGCTTTAAAAAACTTAAACGCATCGGTGCGTTTAATAATACAAGCACCACGAGCGTTATATTTAATATATCCACCGAAACGTAAAAATTATATAGGCACAAAAACAGACATAAAATACAAGCGCACCATAGTTGCATACAACAAAATGGGAATCTGGGGCATATTAACCATAACTATCTCAGCCTGTTTGTTTCATATGTAAGCACCGAGAAAATAATGTAATGGAAAACTAGTGTGTTTTCGTCTTATGTACGCATCGGGGCATTTGCATACAACAAAATGGGAATTTGGGGCATATTAACCATAACTATCTCAGCATGTTTGTTTCATATGTAAGCACCGGCAAAATAATGTAATGGAAAACCAATGTGTTTTCGTCTTATGTACGCATCGGGGCATTTTCATGTAATGGTTCCCAATGCAGTTTTTTTTGTCTGCACCCAGAATTTATGAAATGGAGCTCCAATGATTTTTTGGTTTTATGTATGTTATAGGGCATTTGATGTAAGGTCGTTCTTGTATGTTTTATGTTTTGATACGCCCTGACGCACTGGTGCGTTTTGACAATAAAAACACTTGAAAAAAAAACATCTGCTATAATTTCCGCCCACCTATTTTTTTTAGTTATATGGAACATCTATTAAAACCTTCGCTAAAAACTACACAGCCAATAGAGGAGGTTGTAGTGGAGGTTTTTTTGAAAATTTTGTCAAATTTTGTAACACTTTTGTGTTCTTCTTGTAGTGTTTAGCAATGCAAAAACTCTTTATCACACCACATTTTCTCCTTAAATCTTGATTTAATAATATTTTTAATAGTATCCTTATTTTGCAAAATGGTATCTTTCATGATTCCCCAATGGCTTAGCCAAGACTAGGCATCTTTATGCCATCCCCGCTTGAGTTGAAGGTGGTTATGGTTGGAATTTGAAGCAATTTTAGGAAGCATCTTGTCTTCCATGTTGTTTAACTTGTTCTTATACATTAGGTATCTAGTCATAGTCATGTTTTCAATGAGGGAAAGGCTTTCCTTTAAGAGGAGGATATGATAGGGCGTATTTCCTTTAA
Source organism: Picea engelmannii (assembly GCA_009831015.1). Classification (NCBI taxonomy): domain Eukaryota; kingdom Viridiplantae; phylum Streptophyta; class Pinopsida; order Pinales; family Pinaceae; genus Picea; species Picea engelmannii. Next base: position 66,107 of record ML811492.1, read on the forward strand.
TTTTGAGATTGTAGGTTATAAAATTATTTTGGACTTGCTCTATCTTTCTCCATGATTCTCAAGGGATACTACATCCCCAAACTTTGCATCCATAAAGAATAACATGAGTAACAAGAGTCTCAAAGAGGAGTTTTTTCTTATCCCATATCCAAAGATCGGTTGTTTTACAAATGTTTTCAAACCCATATTAAGTTTTCCATCCTCTATTTATCCTTTTCTCAATGCTATAATTCCAGCTGAGCTTGTGGCGAATGTGATTCCAAGATATTTGTATGAAGTTACTTCCTCCAAGTTGTTTTTGTCATATACAAAAGTATCATATGTGATCTTATTGGATTTAATGATAATGACTTTTGTTTTGTCAGTATTAACATCCATACCCATATTGGAGCAAAAATCCTTGAGGATTCTTAGTTTCTCTCCAAGATCACGGGGACTCCTCGACATAAGAACGATATCATTAGCATAAAGAAGAAGATTGATGACTATACCGGTGAGAGTTGGGTCGCCAGAACCTACTTCTTCCAAACACTCTTCTAACTTGTCAATGTATATGCCAAAATGGGTAGGGGACAAGGGACAACGACTGACTCCAATATTGCAGTTAATTTCTTTTGACCAACCCTCATTGTTCTTAAACTTGGAAATAACATTCCCATAAAACCTTATAGTAGCAAACCTCAACTCAAAAGACACTTTTATCTCTTCCAACCTATCCCAAAGGTTTTTCTTGGGAATTGTGTCAAAATATTTTCTAACGTCAACAAAACAACACAAAAGATTGATTTTAGTATTGTGGAACTCCTCTACAATGATCCTAAGGGTAACAGGATGGTCCATAGTTGAATGATATCTCTTAAATTCGGCCTGGACTTTAGCTCTTTTACCATGACTTTCTAGCCAAAGGTTGATCCTTTTTTCCAAAATAATTAGGTATAGCTTGAATAAAATCAAGCTAATCATAATGGTCCTATAATTAGAGGGAAGGATTCTATCCACATTTTTAAAAATAGGTATGGGATGAGGATAGGCCCTCCAATTTTAAAATTTTCATCTTGGGAGCCTTCAATGTCCTTAGCTTTCCCATTTGCAAGTTGTTTAACCTCGAACTCTATGTCATCCAAAGAAAAAAATTCATCCTCTATAGGAACAATAGGAATGGTGTCCATGGCATTAAGGAACTCATAAATACTTCTAAGGTAGGAATTCTAGGACCCCTTAAGGGAAGCATATTATTTTCTTTAGTATTGCAAATTAGAATTTTCCTCCACAACTTCTTAGGATCAAGCTTAGATAGGTGTAAAAGTTGCTCTTGTCTTTTATTTATATAGTATTTTTTTTCTATTAAATAAGGATTTGTACGTATTTATCTTATCGAGTTTGAAGGACTCACTAAAAGCATCCCTAATGGATTTCATAACAATTTTACATTATTTATCATACCAAGGGTTGGTTGTTTTATTCTTCTTTTTACAGGACACCTCGAAAGAGAACTTGTTAATAGAAGTGGAAAGGGTAGTTGTAAAATTATGATAGAGGTCTTCAATGTTGTCCTTATAAGTTAGGAGATGTAATTCACTATTTAAATCATTTAAGAAAAAATCAACTTTACCTTTTTCAAAAAGCAGTGGCCTTTGATAATTAGAATTTTCTTCAATGGCACTCCTATGCATGGAAAAGTTTAGAGTTAGGGTTAAAGGTCTATGATCAGAGTCGTGTTCATGGTCATTTAAAAGGTCAAAATTTACCATTTGGTTGGAAACAGGGATATCATATATCACATAAACCACGACACTACTACTTAGACCATGAATACTAGTCATCTGGTTGGAGTTTGGCCACTTCATTACTCCATTGCAAATTATAAGGTCTTGAGAACTACAAATCTTGACTAGCTCAGTACCAAACAAATTCTCAGTTAGGTCGTCAGAGCTTCTTTTGTAGCTATTAGCTAAAATAAAGTCCTCATCTAGCCATAAAGGATTATGGTTGGAATCATTGCTTAAAAGAATAGCTTGGTTAGTTGCAGTTCTAGCATTAAAGTCTCCTAGCACGAGGATATTACCTTCATTTCTCAAATTGTAAATATCTTGTTCTAAAGTATTATAGGGACAATTTCTATCTAGATTGTTTTTCTTATAAAAAGTAGAATTAATAGGTGCAATATGACAAATTGTTATATATATCTTCTTAGCATTGATGTTTGAAATTTCTATCCAAATGTATTGATTGAGAGGGTCGATCTTATGAAGTTGAATGTGAGAAGAAATGCTCTTTCTAATATAACAGGCTATGCCTCCTATCCCTCTATGGTATGATTTTTTGTTCCATGCCGACCACAAGACAAATCCTTCTATGTTAAGGAGCTTAGACTTTTCATGCTCCCATGTTTCAACTAGACAAATAATATCAATATCACTCGAGATACAACCTAACATAGGACCTTTGCACCAAGTAAAACCACAACATTTCTAAAAACATATCCTGAATGTCTCAAAATACTATTTATTATTGGGTGAAATCACGAAGGTGGGTTACACTTTCGTGACAATCGGGTCTCCAAAATTTCGAAAAACCAATTTTCGGCCGAACTAAATATATTTTTCGGCCGAAAGATATTATTTTCGGCCGAACTATTGTTCGGTCGAAAACATAAACGTCAAATCGAACGGAGCCATAACCGGGTCCTCGATTTGCGTGTAGAAATTTGGTCGGCCGGATATTTTTTTCCCGGCATTAGTTTTTCGGCCGAAAAATAGTTCGGCTGAAATATGTTTTCGGCCGAAAGAGTTTTTATATAAGTGCCACACATCGTGGTTAGAAGTTTGGAAATTTTTTCGCGCGAGAGTCTCTTTGTTGAGGGCAGTGGGAGCAGTGTGAGGCCTGTGTCGCCGAGGGCAGTGGGAGCAGTGTGAGGCCTGTGTCGCCGAGGGCAATGGGAGCAGTGGACGCTGAGGGCAGTGGGAGCAGTGGACGCCGAGGTCGCAGGGAGCATTGGGCGCCGAGGACGCAGAGGTATTTCACGTAATTTATTGTTTGCGGTTGTTATGCGAAACTGTATTTTTCATTTGCGAAACTGTATTTTTCAATTGAGAAACTGTACAGTTGGTATATATTCGTTTGCGGTTGGTTTGCGAAATTGTTTGCGGTTGGTATATATTCGTTTGCGAAATTGTTTGCGGTTGGTATATATTCGTTTGCGAAATTGTTTGCGGTTGGTATATATTCGTTTGCGGTTGGTTTGCGAAACTGTAGTTTTTGCGGTTGGTTTGCGAAACTGTAGT
>ML811492.1:69490-85728 GCA_009831015.1 Picea engelmannii
AGTTTTGTTTTTACTGTAAAGTGAAATTCTAAATAAAAAAAATACTTTTATATGTCGGAAGTTGAATAACTTGTGAAAATACAGTTTTTTTTGTCATAAAACAAGCAAAAGTGTAACCCACCTTCATGATTTCACCCTATTATCATTCTAGTCTCTATCCCTAACAATAGCTTTTCGATTTTTAATTATTGCACGTTTTCCTTCTTTCCTGACTTCTTTTACCTTTTGAACTTCCTTAATTCGACTTATTTTTCAGGAATGAGGTCTTCAATTATAAATATTCCTAACTCTTTTAAGCTCAAAGATTTACTAAGTATGCTATGTTTATGGTCAGCACAACTTACTTTGACACGAATCAACCTATCTTTATGTTCAATTATTTTTCCTAGCCTCTTTGCTTCTATGAGGTAAGTTGTTTCAATTTGTGATTTATTTTTTAGTTCTTCTTTTACTATTGCTAGTGTATCCTCTTCTTGTTGTTCTTTTATACCCAAAATTATGAGGTTCAAGACTCTTTTATTATACTCATGATCCAATTCGATTAGCTTATTCACTTCCTCTTTGATGGGTTTGATATCCAATTAGTTTTCCAGACTACTTAAGGCCAAACTGTTGGTTAGTTTTTCTTCTAGCTCTTTAATCATATTTTTCAAGTCGTAATTTTCTTCAGCCTCTACTTCTTGGGTTGATTGTTTTTGTTTTTCCATTTCTTGTATTCTAGCCTCGTCAATTGAACCCTACCAATCTATCATCTATCTGTGTTTGAATCGTATCTTCGAAGAATATAAATTTTTTTATCAAGCATTATCTCTAAGTCTATTTGGATTTTTGCTTCTCTTTCTTTACTCCTTTTCTCTAATTATTCTAACTCTATTTGGAGTTTTGCATCTCTTTCTTCTCTCTTTTTTTTCTAATGATCCTATATATTTGTAAATACTCTCTAGGGTGACATTGGGGGCTGGGGGGGCTCTCGTGACACTGAGGTTTTGGAAGTGGTGGAATGCTCACACACACACACACACATTATTATATTAAATAATTATTTTAAAATGTGGTCATAGACTCTAGCACTCTAATATATTAAAATCATTATAGGACTCATGCATTACTTTCATTTGACTAACATGTTCGAATCACCATCAAAATGTTTATTATTTTTATTAATATATTCAAATCACCATCAAAACTATGTGAATTTGATAAATCACTAATTGTGGAATGAAACTTAAGAGTGGAAGTAAAATTGATATGATGAACAATGTCCATGAGGAAGCTATTCTCTCAATGGAGAGACTTACACTCTAAGACCAACTTTCAAATTAATAAAATTAGTACATATATATCTTTTGTTAGATTGTCAAAATAATTTAGTTAAATAATATAAAGAGAAAAACAATATAATGCTCATTTTTACAAGTTATAAAAATGTAAATTAATTTTACATTAAGTTTAAGATACACCTTAAAATTACCCCGGATGGGGTGACACACAACACATCAACGCCACGAAGCACCAGGCCAGGCCATAAATAAGGTAGGTCGGCTCCCATCCCCTCGTCATTAAGTATGGGAGCCAACCTTAACTACCAGCCTCACGCCATGGGACTGCTCCCTCGCGTGAATAGACCGACGACAAAGAAAGTAAATACTGGGGGCGCAATAATGGTAGTTGCCATGTTGCTCCTCCCTGTTATCATCCATCTATGCTTCAACTCTCTCCATTTCGCCTTCGGTCTGCACCAGGCTAGCAGTTTCGTGCTCTGGTGTGGCCACTGGAACACCTCCTGCAACTTAGCCATTCGAATTGTCATTTCAATGCCAAGGGATAGGGGAAAGCCGCGTTGCGGCCCTGCATGGTACACCCTAGCTGCGAGACATAAGCGATAGCAGAGGCTTGAGAGAGCGCTTTCCATTAGCCGCACTCAAAGGGTTTAGACAACTCGCAGGGAAGGGATGGCCTGGTCGCCTCCAATGGCGTCCATGGAGGAGGTCATCCCGAAGGAACCCATATAAATTCCTCTGGAGTCTCTTCTTTTCACAATGCCAGAAAATCGGTAGCCTCCAAGCATCTTCCCTGAGAAAGACACTCAGGCAGTCAATGCAGCTCACCATGAAACCAACACCATGGAGGCACAATTGGAGGAGTTCCACATCTGCTACCTCAAGGAGGAGTTCCCGGAGGAGCTCCTCCATATGGCCTCTCAAGATATCGCACTCTCAGCTGGCTACAATCCTTCCAGAGCCACTGACCGAGAAGAGGACCCTGGGAAGCAAGTAGGAGCACAGGGACAGAGCGCAGTAGCGGAGCAACAAGACGGAGTGGAGGCTAGAATGCAGGTTGCAACAAGCGAGGCCGCAAAGGGTGGCACGTCGAAGGAGGGTGGAAAGATCCTTATGCCACCTCCCATCTCGATTGCGTCGGAAAGTGGCGTGTCCCACCGCCCTTCTTCCACCCGGAACAGCTAGACTTGGTGTTTGACCTGAGAAGCCAGATGGCAGACCAGGTCTACTGTGGCACACTCATGAGCCAACGCATAGACATGTTGTACAAGGCTTTCTCCAATGCGCCAACAGGGCAAAGATGTCTGACTTTTGCACACCCTTATGCTTTGCCATCTCGGAATGGACTGCACGTTGAAGACCCCGACAAGGCCACCTCTAGAACCAACGGGTAATTGCTTCTGGTTATGGTTATGGTTAGATGTTCAGGCTATGGTTAGGGGTTCAGTTAGCTCAGACTCTTTACTATTTAGTATAGTTTCAATTTATGTCTTCATGGCTAATGTAGAGACTATAGGCCGCCACCTATCCTGGTTTTCTACGAGCAGGGCAGATGGCGGACCGCCTCTTTTGAACATGGATATCCAAGGCTGCCAATTGTTCTGGTTTCCGCTAATTTGGCGGAACAACTGGCAGCCTAAGGACAGAGGTTTGTTTTTGCTTATGATATAATAGGATCTAGCCTCCTTTTTTACTTTAAAAAAAACAAAAATTCACCTTAAAATTAATGTAAAAAAAATCTAAGCAATCTCTTGCTTCTCCTAAAATTCAATAAACCAATTTAGTCTCAATAAACAATAAACTTAAAAATTATCGTCATCATAAATTATAAATATATATTTTTTAAAATTAATAATAAAAATATACATATTTAAACTTTCCAATAATAACAGACATAATCAATATTATAATAAAAAAACATGGGTCTCTAAAATTCCTTATTAAGATATTCTATCTTCAATCTTCACAACTTTAAAGTATAAATGATATATGATTTAAAATGAATTTGTTTTAACGTTAGTATTAAATATCCAATGCGTCTTCGAAATTCCAAGTCTCGATAAATGATCATAATTATACTAAAATAGTAAAATATACTATTCAACATATTCAGCGCCGAGGGCAAGGTGTGCTGTTGCCATAATTAGAACAATGTTCATTTTGGTTTTTCATGTATTTCAGGTATGAGTAACAAACATGTGCAATACAGTGACATAAAAATGTGGAGTTGACTTTAAAATTTAAATCCTCTAATTATATAATAACATCTCTATTATTTAATTATCAAATTGATTTAATGTTCTATTATTTTATGATTAAATTGACTTAATGTTACTTACCCATTGATGTTTTTCTTATTTTATATTTGTTTATTTACGTGGTTAAAATTCAATGCACAGATTTGTCTATGAGGTGTAGGATAGTCGGTGACGGAGTGTGTTGTTAAGCCACTCCGTGATGTTAAAGTCATCGGTTCGAAATCGAAACCTGCGGGGACAAAAAATCCAACCATGTTAAGGGGTGATTTTGTGCCCCTGAGTCGGGGTTTCTCAAACCACAGGTTAATCGTAGCCAACAGGCCCCGCACAAATTAACGAACAAAAAAAAAAATTCAATGCAGAGATTTAATAATAATTATTAATAACTCGAATTTTTTTAATTAATAATTTTTTAAATTAATTTAGTTTATTGAATATGTTAAGTTTAGTTAAATTTCTATATGATGATTAAAAAGTTAATTTTTTTTATATAAAATAATTGTTTTTTATATTTTAAACTCAGGTTTAAAAAAAAAAAATTATTAATTTAGTTTATTGAATATGTTAAGTTTAGTTAAATTTCTATATGATGATTAAAAAGTTAATTTTTTTTATATAAAATAATTGTTTTTTATATTTTAAACTCAGGTTTAAAAAAATAAATTTAAATGTATTACATTTTAATCATTATTTATATATTATAATTATTAATTATTAAATTTATAATTAATAATCATTTATATTAATTTAGTTTATTGAATATGTTGAGTTCGTTAATTTTTTTTATGATAAGTCCCCTAGGTGTAGGACAGTAGGTCACTGTTAGTTCTACAAGTACAAACTAACAAATAAAAAAATTTCTTTATAATAATTAAAAAGTTAAATTTTAAATTTTAAGTTAAATTGTAAATTTTTTTATAAAAATGGTTGTTTTTATATTTTAAATTTAGATTTAATTCTTTATGATAATTAAAAAGTTATTTTTTTTTATATAAAGTAATTGTTTTTATATTTTAAACTTACGTTTAAAAAAACTTTAAATGTTTTAATTTTAATCATTATTTATATATTATTATTATTATTAATTATTAATTATTAATTATTAAATTTACAATTAATAATCATTTATATTAATTTAGTTTATTGAATATGTTGAGTTCAGTTAAATTTATTTATGATAATTAAAAAGTAATTTTTTTTATTTTTTTTTTAATATAAAGTGGTTGTTTTGTTTTTATATTTTAAACTTTGATTTAAAAAAACTTTAAATGTTTTACATTTTAATCATTATTTATATATTATTATTATAAATTTTAAATTATTAATTATTAAATTTACAATTTAATTAATTCAAAATAGTTATTCAATTTTAATAAAAATATATCTATTTTAAAATATTTTATTTAAACTTGATTTTCTCACAAAATTAAGATCCAAAACCATGTATCAATTTCCCTTTTCATTAAAGGTCATTTTTCATAAAGTTAAAATGCAAACACATAATTAAAAAAAAAAAAAAAAACAAATCCATAAATTGAGTGCATTTTTCTTACAAATTAAAAATTTGGGTGTAAAAACTTGACAATTCCACCAAACATATATTCTTAAAATCACCATTTTCTTTTGTTTAAATTGTATTTTTGAATGTATAAATGAATTCAGGACTCTCAAAAACCATGAAAACACTCAAATTATACAAACTCATTTAAATCTGGAGTTGCAACAATTTTTTACTAGATTTCCAATGAAATTGATCCGGAAATATACTCATAAAAACACCAAAAAATAATAAGAAAAAAAAATCCATAAAATATCTGCACTTTTCTCAAAAATTAAAAAACAATAACGTAAAGATGATCTAGCCATAAATATTCATAAAATAAAGATGGAGTTGTGTGAAAGGACAAAAGGAATACTTAAATGGTCCATGCAACATTTACAACTAAAGCACACGATACTGACATGTAGAATCACAATCCCCAAATAACAAGACGTGTTCCCACATACCCAAAGTGACACCTTTTCACAGATACGACAAGTGCACGATCTGTAATCCTTATCCCGCTTCAACCATAAAGTTATTTTACGTGATTTCCAACTATACAAATAAAAGCGTCCAGAGCAGCATTTGAAGTCAATGTTGGCAGCCGAACACCCAACGGAAACTCCACAGCGACCAGCCAAGGATCGAATCCTCCCCCAACTCTGCCTATTTATACCTCAAATTCCATCCATCCCAATCGTACCATCTCTACCGACCTCCCATCGACCCAATGGCTTCGCTCCGTCTAGTCCTAATCGTCGTCGTCGTCATCTGTTTCTGCCAATCGTCTGCAAATGCGTCCCATAAGCGCCCGAGGGTGCTCGTTACCCAGATCACCCAAGATGCCAAGACATTGCGCTACACCTTCCAGATCGGGCAGAGAACCCCTCTGCGGAACCAGAGTTTAGTGCTTGACATCGAAGAAGACTACACGTGGGTACGATGCGACAAGAAAAGCTACAGATCCTCCACTTATAGATTGGTCGCCTGCAGTGCGCAGCTGTGCAAATTGTATCTGTATTCTGGTTGCGGCACATGTTATGGCCCCCGCGTGCCCGGATGCAACAACGAAACCTGCGTCGTGCCTGGCATAGGCAACGATAGTTTCGAACTCGCTCTGGACGTCGCGGTGCTTCCCAGCAGCAACGGTTTGAATCCTGGCCCCCTCGTCAAGTACCCCGCCTGCCCTTCGCCTGCACTAGCAAAAAAGACCTTGTTGGTTTGCCTAGTGGAGCGGTTGGGTCGCCGGGATGAGCTCGTCTACCCTGGCACTGCCAGCTCAGCTCTCCGCTGCAGCGGGCATCCCCCACAAGTTTGCCATGTGTCTGCCAGGTGGCAATGCACCGGGTGCTCTCTTCTTTGGCGACGGACCGCTCATCTTCCTTCCACCACCTGGCAGAGACCTCTCCCTCCAGCTAATCCACACTCCCTTGATCAAGAATTCTGTCTACACCAACGACTTTTACATCGATGTGCAGAGAATAGAAATCAATGTTGTCCCCGTTGCGATCGACGCGAAGAAGCTGTGAATCGGCACGAGGGGCCGCGGCGGCACCAAGCTGAGCACCATGGGGAAACTGGAGAATTGGACTGCAATTGTTGTATCAAATGCGAACTTTTGGGATCGTGTAGCCATTCTTGGCGAACAACCTGGAGCCAATTTGGTACAATGAAGGAGAGAGAAAAAATGGACCCTTCATCTTCATATTTTCGGGAAAGTGCATTCGCAACCACATTTTTCTTTCCTTTCTTGTAAATGATCTCATAACCATATCCAAAGAGCTTAGTCACCCATTTTTGTTTCTCTGGGGAGGAAATGCGTTGTTCCAGAAAATACTTGAGGCTTTGATGATCTGTCTTAATCTGGAAGCGTTGCCCCAACAGATAAGGGCGTCAAAGATCAATGATATACAAAGTAGCCAACATTTCATTTTCATGGATAGATTTGTCCAAATTTCGTTCAGACAGTTGTTCGCTGGTAAAGGCCAAAGGTTGACTCACTTGCATAAGGGCAACACCAATTCATTTCCCTGAAGCGTGACATTCCAGGACAAAGGTCTTTGTGAAATCAGGAAGGTCCAGAACTGGAGTGGTGCACATGGCCATCTTCAAGGTTTGAAAATCCTGAGCAGCTGTTGGAGTCCAAGTGAAAGAATTATTTTTAAGGAGTGCAGTGAGAGGTGCCGCAATCTTTCCATAATTCTTAACAAACTTGCGATAATAACCTATTAAGCCTAGAAATCCACGCAAGATTTTGAGAGTCTTTGGGTGAGGCCAGTCTTGCATAGCTTCAATCTTTTTAGGATCCACCCTGATGTCGTCCTTTCCAAAAAGATGACCCAAGTACTTGACTTCTAAGACGCCAAAAGCACATTTAGATTTTTTCAGGAAAAGTTGGTGCTGAGAGAGTAGATGGAGAACTCGATCCACATGAGCAAGATGGTTTGTCCCGGTTTTTCTATAGATGAGGATATCATCAAAGAAAACTAAGACAAAATGACGGAGAAAATGATGGAAGACATTATTCATGAGGCTTTGGAAAGTGGAGGGAGAATTACACAAGCCAAAGGGCATTACCAAAAACTCATAGTGGCCCTCATGAGTTCTAAAGGTAGTCTTGGGAATGTTTGCCTCTTTCATACAGATCTGGTGGTAGCCAAAACGAAGATCAAGTTTAGTAAAGAATTGGGCGCCACTCAATTCATCCAAGAGGTCATCAATGACAGGAATGAGAAATTTGTCTTTAATGGTGAGTTTGTTGAGGGTGTGGAAATCAGGACACGTGCGCCAAGAACCTTCTTTCTTCAGGTTCATGACCATGGGAAAAGAGTAGGGGCTCGTACTAGGGTAGATAACACCTGCGTTAAGCAGTTCTTGAACCGTTTTCTCAATTTCATTTTTTGGGGAAAAGGGGTGACGATAGGGATGGATGTTGGGAGGAAGGCTTCCTGGAACAAGGGGAATGGAATGATCATGAACACCATGGGAAGGAGGGAGTCTGTGGGGAGTGGAAAAAACCACTTGATGTTTGGAGAGGATGGATTGGAGGTCCAGCGGCTCAGAGGGTGTCTCAGTTGCTTGTATGGCATGGAGTTGGGTAATAACGCCAGAATGACCTTTTTTTAGCAACTTTTCCATGCGATGGGAAATAATGATCTCAGAGGAACCGACAATGATGCTTTGGAACTTATATTATTGACCCTCCTGGTCAAATTGCATGGTTAATTCCTTAAAATCCATGAGAATGGGACCCAAAGTCCTTAGCCAGTTTGCACCCAACACAATGTCACAACCGCCCATGTCAATAGCAAACATATGAGATTTCAGGTGGTAGTCACCAATTTGGAGATGCACATTTTCACAACGCCCTCCACATTTCATGGACTCGCCATTAGCAGTCATGATTTGGAAATTATTGACTGCACGGATATAGAAAATAGTTTCTTGGGAAATGCAGCGATGAATAAAATTATGGGTGCTTCCACTATCAACAAGAATGATGACCTTCCTATGTTTGATGTAGCCAATTAGCTTGAGGGTTTGGGGAGAAGAGAAGCCAGTGAGAGCATTTAGAGAAATGACCGGTTCGACTTCAGAAGGGTCTAAGGGACAGGTTATGTCACTGGGTTCAAGTGACACTGACACAAGGGGAACTTCAACATCCTCTTCTGAGACATCCTCCGAGATGGCCATAAAAATATTTTGTTCCTTACACTTGTGTCCCGGAAAATATTTGTCATCACAATTATAACAAAGGCCTTTGATTCTGCGTTCAACCATTTCGGCCCTGGTCAATTTTAGGATCTTTAGTGGGGTAGAAGGAAGAGTGGGATTTACTAGTTTAGTGCGAGGAATAAAAGAGGTTTTCTGGTTTTGAGAAGAGACAACCTGTTGTGATTCCTTAGCTCTTTTAGTAGCCTCCACCCAACTCTGAGGCCGAGCCATGAGAACATGGGCACAAATCTCATCCTTGAGGCCACTGATAAAACATTCTCGAAAAAAAACATCAAGCATGTTCTCTGTACAAAACTCCAGTTGTTCAAAAGCAGCTATAAAGTCTTCCACTGTGCCAAATTGTTTCAACTTTGTCAACGGCCTAAATGGTTGGTGTCAGTGTCAAAGCGTTCATAAATCTCTACCACAAAGTGTGTCCAAGCAACATACCCTTGACGGACGGTTTTTCTCCATTGCCACCATTGCCAACGTTCTTGATCTAGATGAAGAACACCATACTAGAGTTTGGCCAAGTCATCTGTAATGTCATACAAAGATAAATAATGTTCCATTTGAGTTACCCAGCCACTGGGATCTGAGCCATCAAATTTGGTCACATCCACACGCAGAAGGCGTAGGTCACGCTGAAAGTGATGGGGATGAAAATTATGGGAATGAGAGGAAGTTTCAGCTTCAGTATGCAAAGGTGGGTCAGATAAAGGGGGATCTGCAGGGATATGCAGCTTAGTGCAGATCATCGAAGAAACAGATTCAAGCTGGGTAGTAATGTCTTGCTTGAGGTCTTCTTTGAGTTCCTTGATTGAGGCGGCGATGGAGGAATGCATGTTTTTATTGATGGTGGCAATATTGGCACTGAGTTGTCTCACTTCTTGTTGGGTCTTTGTGAAATTAGATTGCAATGTATTGAAGCGAGCTTCCAAGCCTTGGCTACGGGTATGGGCCATGATAACGAGGGAACCGAAAAGGACCGAGTGGGGTCAAAAAAATTATTGAAAAATGATAGGTATGAATGTGATAAGGGCGAAGAGATAAATCCAATGGAATAGGTCTCAAATAATGGTGCAACAAAATCTAGACTTTTTTTTGCACCGGCGGAGTTATACTCTGGTCTGAAGAATACTGCAATGATGAAATGCCCAAATTCTTAATCAGGAATAAATGTGTAGTGATTTGACAACTCGAACACAGTTGTGCGGCAATAGAAATTGTTTTTTTGGTTTTTTTGTTTCCGTCCCCAAAGGTTAGGTATTCAAGGGTTCTATAAACAAGAGTTTGCCCTGTGTTATATCTCTCTGATATACGTGCGGGTTCCAACAGTAGTACTCAACCCAATATCTCAGGGCACCAACTAAGAAGGCTAGATTGTTCCCTTAGCCGTACTACCCGACTACCCAGTTACTAGAGAGTATCTTCCCGAGTGTTGTTCTCGGTGACACTATAGCAGTCAGGCAACCGATCGGTTTATCTAAAGAGGGCTTCAAGAAATCTAGGTCGATCCGTATACATGTGTTGTCTGATGCGCTACCACTCAAAGGGGTACCAACAAGGGTTACAATGATGGCCAACAGATGTATGCTTAAGTACCACTTGTATTTTCTGCGTGTATGAATCCCCGACCGCGGTTTTATGTGTGTAACGACAGATGTTTGTAGCTTAAAGACGTCGAAATACGTTTCTACCCTGAAAACAAAATTTAACCACAATTTTTTGCCGAGGAAAATGCTCTGATACCACTTGTAATATTCCAGAAATAAAAAGTATGCAGAACATAAATAAAATGCTAGAAATGGCAGATGAACAACAATATAACCATAACAACACCACAATAATACCAAAATGATACCAGAATAACACCAAAAAGAGAACTTTGATTATTGAGAGCAATGTTCACTTGCCTCTTCGAGGGGGAAACCTCCAGCATAGCAGAGCTCTATTACAATAATATCCAAGACAAAAATTATCATACCCTCAACTCTTATTTATACTAAATATGTCTATCAAAAGAACCATCTAGAGGAAGATCCTTCTAGAAGCGGAAGCTTCTATTAGGTCTTCTTACATTCAACTTATTCTTCCTTATTGCTAGGCCTTATTAATATTGACCTTTATTACATCGGGATATAATATTCTAACTACATGAGGGGTTAGGTCCCTAACAATTTATCTTTTTCTCAATGCTATAATTCCAATAGAGCTTGTGGTGAATATGATTCCAATATATTTGTATGAAGTTACTTCCTCCAAGTTGTTTTTGTCACGTATGAAAATATCATATGTGATCTTATTGGATTTAATGATAATGACTTTTGTTTTGTCAGTATTAACATTCATACCCATATTAGAGCAAAAATCATTGAGGATTCTTAGTTTCTCTCCAAGATCATGGGGACTCCTCGACATAAGAACGATATCAGTAGCATAAAGAAGAAGATTGATGACTATACCGGTGAGAGTTGGGTCGACAGAACCTACTTCTTCCAAACACTCTTATAACTTGTCAATGTATATGCCAAAATGGGTAGGGGACAAGGGACAACCTTGATTGACTCTAATATTGCAGTTAATTTCTTTTGACCAACCCTCATTGTTCTTAAACTTGGAAATAGCATTCTCATACAACCTTATAGCAACAACCCTCAACTCGAAAGGTGCTTTTATCTCTTTCAACCTATCCCAAAGATTTTTCTTGGGAATTGTGCCAAAATATTTTCTAAAGTCAACAAAACAACACAAAAGATTGATTTTAGTATTGTGGAACTCCTCTATAATGATCCTAAGGGTAATAGGATGGTCCATAGCTTAATGATATCTCCTAAATTCGGCCTAGCCTTTAACTCTTTTATCGTAACTTTCTAGCCAAAGGTTGATCCTTTTTCCAAAATAATTAGGTATAGCTTGGATAAAATCAAGCTAATCATAATGGTCATATAATTAGATGGAAGGATTCTATCCCCGTTTTTAAAAATAAGTATACAATGAGGCATTGTGTCCAAGGTTTAGGGAAGCCTTACTCGACTGCTAAATTGAAGAGCTTGTGTATGTGAGGGATGAGGATAGGCCCTCTGATTTTAAAAATTTCATCGTGGGAGCCTTCAATGTCATTAGTTTTCTCATTTGCAAGCTGCTTAACCTCGAACTCTATGTCATCCAAAGAAAAAACTTCCTCCTCTGTAAGAATAATAGGAATGGTGTCCATGGCATTAGGGAACTTGTAAATACTTTTAAGGTAGGAATTTCAGGACCCCTTAAGGGAATCATATTATTTTCTTTAGTATTGAAAATTATAATTTTCCTCCATAACTTCTTAGGATCAAACTTAGATTGGTGTAAAAGTCGCTCTTGTCTTTTATTTATATAGTATTTTTTTCTATTAAATAAGGATTTGTACGTATTGATCTTATCGAGTTTGAAGAATTCATTAAAAGCATCCCTAATGGCTTTCCTAACAATTTTACATTCTTTATCATACCAAGGGTTGGTTGTTCTATTCTTCTTTTTACAGGACACCTCGAAAGAGAACTTGTTAATAGAAGTGGAAAGGGTAGTTGTAAAATTATGATAGAGGTCTTCAATGTTGTCCTTATAAGTTAGGAGATGTAATTCACTATTTAAATCATTTAAGAAAAGATCAACTTTAATTTTTTCAAAAAGTAGTTGCCTTTAGAATTTTCTTCAATGGCACTCTTGTGCATGGCAAAGTTTAGAGTTAGGGTTAAGTATCTATGACCAGAGTCGGGTTCATGGTCATTTAAAAGGTCAAAATTTACTATTTGGTTGGAAACAAGGATATCATATATCACATAATCCACGACACTACTACTTAGACCATGAATACAAGTCATTTGGTTGGAGTTTGGCCACTTCATTACTCCATTGCAAATTATAAGGTCTTGAGAACTACAAATCTTGACTAGCTCAGTACCAAACAAATTCTCAGTTAGGTCTTCAGAGCTTCTTTTGTAGTTATTAGCTAAAACAAGGTCCTCATCTAGCCATAAATGATTATGGTTGGAATCATTGCTTAAAAGAATAGCTTGGTTAGTTGTAGTTCTAGCATTAAAGTCTCCTAGAAGGAGGATATTACCTTCATTTCTCAAACTGTAAATATGTTGTTCTAAAGTATTATAGGGACAATTTCTATCTAGATTGTTTTTCTTATAAAAAGTAGAATTAATAGGTGCAAAATAGCAAATTGTTATATATATCTTCTTAGCATTGATGTTTGAAATTTCTATCCAAATGTACTGATTGAGAGGGTCAATCTTATGAAGTTGAATGTGAGAAGAGATACTCTTTCTAGTATAATTGGCTATGCCTCCTATCCCTCTATGGTATGATTTTTTGTCTAAAAAGGGATCTTGAATGTCTCAAAATCCTATATTTATTATCATTCTGGTCTCTATCCCTAACAATAGCTTTTCAATTTTTAATTATTGCCAATTTTCCTTCTTTCCCAACTTCTTTTATCTTTTGAACTTCCTTAATTTGACTTATTTTTCGGGAATGAGGTCTTCATTTATAAATATTCCTGACCCTTTTAAGCTCAAAGATTTACTGAGTATGCTATGTTTATGGTCAACACAACTTACTTTGACACGAATCAACCTATCTTTATGTTCAATTATTTTTCCTAGCCTCTTTTCTTCTATGAGGTAAGTTGTTTCAATTTGTGATTTATTTTTTAGCTCTTCTTTTACTATTGCTACCGTATCCTCCTCTTGTTGTTCTTTTATACCCAAAATTATGAGGTTCAAGGCTCTTTTATTACACTCATGATCCAATTCGATTAGTTTATTCACTTCCTCTTTGATGGGTCTGATATCCAATTAGTTTTTGAGACCACTTAAGGCCAAACTGTTGGTTAGTTTTTCTTCTAGCTCTTTAATCTTATCTTTCAAGTTGTGATTTTCTTCAGCCTCTCCTTCTTGGGTTTATTGTTTTTGTTTTTCCATTTTTTGTATTCTAGCCTCGTCAATTGAACTCTACTAATCTATCATCTATATGTTTTTGAATCGTATCTTCGAAGAATCTAATTTTTTTATCAAACATTAACTCTAACTATATTTGGAGTTTTACTTCTCTTTCTTCACTCCTTTTCTCTAATGATTATAACTCTATTTGGAGTTTTGCATCTCTTTCTTCTCTCATTTTTTCTAATGATCCTATATATTCGTAAAAACTCTCTAAGATGACATTGGGGGGTAGGGGGCCTCTCCCGGCACTTAGGTTTTGGAAGTGGTGGAATGCTCTCACACACACACATTAATATATTAAATAATTATTAAAAAATGTGGTCATAAACTCTAGCACGCTAATATATTCAAATCATTATAGTACTATCGACTAACATGTTCGAATCACCATCAAAACCTTTATTATTTTTATTAATATATTCAAATCACCATCAAAACTATGTGAATTTGAAAAATCACTTATTGTGGAATGAAACTTAAGAGTGGAAGTAAAATTGATATGATAAATAACGTCCATGAGGAAGCTATTCTCTCAATGGAGAGACTTACAAGACCAACTTTCAAATTAATAATAATACATATATATCTTTTATTAAATTGTCAAAATATTTTAGTTAAATAATATAAAGAAAAATTAATATAATGCTCATTTTATAAGTTATAGAAAATGTAAATTAATTTTACATTAAATTTAAGATACACTTTAAAACTATTATAAAAAAAAATCTAACTAATCTTTTGCTTTTCTTAAAGTTCAATAAACTAATTTAATCTCAATAAACTTAAAAATTATCATCATCATAAATTATAAATATACATTTTTAAAAATTCATAACAAAAATATACATATTTAAATTTTACAATAATAACATACATAATCAATATTATAATAAAAAACATGGGTTTCTAAAATTCCTTATTAAGATATTCTATCTTCAATCTTCACTACGTTAAAGTATAAATTATATATGATTTAAAATGAATTTGTTTTAACGTTGTATTAAATATCCAATGCATCTTCGAAATTCCAAGTATCGATAAATGAACATAATTATATTAAAATAGTAAAATATACTATTCAACATATTCAGCGCCGAGGGCAAGGTGTGCTGTTGCCATAATTAGAACAATGTTCATTTTCGTTTTTCATGTATTTCAGGTATGAGTAACAAACATGTGCAATACAGTGACATAAAAATATGGAGTTGACTTTAAAATTTAAATCCTCTAATTATATAATAACATCTCTATTACTTAATTATCAAATTGATTTAATGTTCTATTATTTTATGATTAAATTGACTTAATGTTCCTTACCCATTGATGTTTTCCTTATTTTATATTTGTTTATTTACGTGGTTAAAATTCAATGCACAGATTTAATAATAATTATTAATAACTCAAATTTTTTTAATTAATAATTATTTAAATTAATTTAGTTTATTGAATATGTTAAGTTTAGTTAAATTTCTTTATCATAATTTCTTTATGATGATTTCCAGTAAAATTGATTCAGAAATATACCCATAAAAACACCAAAATATAATAAGAAAAAAAAATCCATAAAATATCTGCACTTTTTTCAAAAATTAAAAAACAATAACGTAAAGATGATCGAGCCATAAATATTCATAAAATAAAGATGGAGCTGTGTGAAAGGACAGCAGGAATACTTAAATGGTCCATGCAACATTTACAACTAAAGCACACGACACTGACATGTAGAATCACAATCCCCAAATAACAAGACGTGTTCCCACATACCCAAAGTGACGCCTTTTCACAGATACGACAAGTGCACGATCTGTAATCCTTATCCCGCTTCAACCATAACGTTATTTTACGTGATTGCCAACTATACAAATAAAAGCGTGCAGAGCAGCGTTTGAAGTCAATGTTGGCAGCCGAACACCCAACGGGAACTCCACGGCGACCAGCCAAGGATCGAATCCTCCCCCAACTCTGCCTATTTATACTCCGAATTCCATCCATCCCAAACGTACCATCTCTACCGACCTCCCATCGACCCAATGGCTTCGCTCCGTCTAGTCCTAATCGCCGCCGTCGTCATCTGTTTCTGTCAATCGTCTGCAAATGCGTCCCATAAGCGCCCGAGGGCGCTCGTTACCCAGATCGCCCAAGACGCCAAGACGCTGCGCTACACCTTCCAAATCCAACAGAGAACCCCTCTGCGGAACCAGAGTTTAGTGCTTGACATCGAACAAGACTACACGTGGGTACGATGCGACAAGAAAAGCTACAGATCCACCACTTACAAACCGGTCGCCTGCAGTGCGCAGCTGTGCAAATCGTATCAGTATTCTGGCTGCGGCACCTGTTATGGCCCCCGCGCGCCCGGATGCAACAATGACACCTGCGTCGTGCCTGGCCTAGGCAGCGATAGTTTCGAACTCGCGCTGGACGTCGCGGCGCTTCCCAGCAGCGACGG